>OZ010700.1:6689652-6737979 GCA_963932265.1 Thymelicus lineola | reverse complement strand
AGGATGATTGTAAATAATTTTGACCATCGCCCATGGCCCATGATGGGCACCAAAAGCCTCTATGATGCCGGCTTAAAAAAAGCGTGGGTCCCGTAGTATTTGTGAGGAATAGTGGAAAACATTAATATTATAATTATCACTATACCTGAACTCAATCCACCGAAGATTACATGGAACTTTTGACATTATACTCTCCTCATTCAGAAAAAATACGAATAGTTTTATGACTTGTAATGATGAATGAAAATTGAAAATCTAAAAACATAATGTTATAGAATCACTATCAACATCTTTGCCCCATTTGCACACATTTTATCTCAAAATTTTCTTTGCACAGCAGTATCAAAATATATGGGGCGTGTGAATGAGGTGAAACATAAATTTTTCGCTTCAAAAGTTTTACAACACGGCAATAATTATTCACGAGCTCTCGACACTAACATGTATCAAAAACCTGGTGACAGAAAAGAATAACGTCTTTAAATAAAATTATGTCTTTACTCATCTGACTAGTCATAACATAGTTGTTAACACATGCTATTTTCTTCGCTACGTTATTGTATTTTGACAGACCGCTAATTGGCATCTTGATTCGCGTTTGTTTTTATGGCAGTGTAGGTAATTTTTTATAGCAGCCAATTTACTGGCAATTCAACGATTTAAATCGATGCCCATGTGAATTGTGAGCAATTTTTAAGTTTTTTTTAATCTGTTAAATAATTATTTTCGCTCCTTTTAATATACAGCATAAATTAATTATTAACCATAGCAAGAAAATGGCTTCGAATAGAAATGTGTCATTCAAATTTTAAAATCGTGTTTTTTACATACAAATTTTCACAAATTTTCTAGTCCGTAATTGAATTGGCAGAATGCACTTCACATTAATTTGTCGAGAACGAAATTAAAACGCAATTCGTGCGTTTTGACAGTTCCGCATTTTCGCGCCAATTTTCCGATACGCGGGCACCGGCCACTTTGAGGTTAGGCGGTGGCGCGGTCGCGTTCTGAGTTGTGACTGTGCCGCGAAACGCCTCGCCCCATCCACTACCTTACGATTTATAAGCGTGACGCAGAAATGTACCTAGTTCCTCTCGATGGGATCAACCACGTGCTCCGTTTTATGGAATGCCTCAAATGCTTATTATGTCATAGCGATGGTTGATCGTATTAGACGCGTAGCTAATGAAATATCCATCCATTCAACGTCTTTTGACAAATGATTTGCCGGCTTAGATTTGTCACAAATCTGCCGGCGCTGAAAAGAAAATAGTTTCGCAAGGTGGCGTAAGAAAGTAGTTTCGCAAGGTGGCGTAGAAATGTTCTTGTTCTAGTAATTTAACGTGAAGAGATTTTGACCTATTTTCAAAGTAAAATTATAAGGCAAGCTTAACACTTCAAGTTTACCGCCTCGGAATTAAAGTTTTTATTTTAAAGCCTCGGCCTACCTATATATTATGTAGGTATAACAGTATAAAAACTCAATGAATTTCCCTCGCAAAATTATTATTCACAAAATGAGGAAAGCCATTTACATAGAAACTTTTAATCTGTCTATCGTATCTTTACCGCTAATCCAATTAAGTCGGTTTACCCTAGTTACTCTGAAACTGAGGCAATTTACTATTGCAGGCTTTACCACGATGGGCGTACAACCTGTTGGTAAAGCATTAAATTGTACTGCGACTTACTGGACTGGTAACTATGCTGTTATTATCCATTGATATTGTCAATTGCTTGATTTATTTGTCAACGGTTAGCGGTTTAGCGAATTTGTCAACGGTTAATCTTGATAGTAGCGGGAAATGGCTCAATATGCTGAAAGATAATGTGCATGTATTAAGATAGTTATGTTAATTATGTTTAAGTTTATATCTCGTTGCATTGCATCAACGTGCCCTTGCTATACAAATATTAATTAATAAAATTTTTCATGTGGTAGTTACCTAAGTACTAACTTCGATTCCAATTTCCGTAAACCTATGGATTGACTCACTAACACCAAATACATTACTGATACGCTAAAAGACAAAAAGAAAGCAATAATGCGGATCAAATGTATTATTGATGAAAAAATTACTGTTTATATTGTCTTTATTATAATCCAACATTTTAACAAAAAAATAACCGACTTCAAATGAAGTACATTGTACTTTTGACATGGATGCCATTGTCAGATTTCGTTCAAATTTATGTGGGACTACACGACAAGCACCAACTTTCCATTAAAAAAAGAATCATCCAAATCGGTTCACCCAATACAAAGTTCTGAGGTAACAAACATAAAAAAATACAGTCGAATTGAGAACCTCCTCCTTTTTTTGAAGTCGGTTAAAAACTCGTATAACTCGTGTGGAGAGTATGGATGTGAGCATTTTCAAGTGAGTAATTATGAGATTAGCGTTACTTACTAACGTGTTTGCTATTATTAAGTAGTCACACTCGAAAGGACTTTTACTACAAGTATTTATTGACGTGGTCCTCTTCATTTGAAGAGATCTAAAGTATCCTCCAACAGGTACTTTAGCGGGAATGTTGGAAGAGCTAGTAGTACACTATAATGTCGGAATTTCTTAAATGAAGTAGAAAGCCTTAATGCTATTTTAATCATTAGTAATTACTATCGTTATTATATGTATAACTGAGTATTTAACGCTCCAACTCAGAGTCACTAATGGTTACATTAATCGCTCCTTAGTAAAGAATCAATTTACAAATTCTGTACTTAACGGCGATTTAGGTAAGTTACCGTTAGTGATTCTGAGTTGGGACGTAAGTAGGGTAGATTTGCACTTTAATTATTCATTTAATAATCAGATTCATATTTCAAAATTACTAACTATTAAAATATGAAATAATAAATAGGGACCTCCATTTAAGGTCCTTTAAGGTCGATGGATTTGTGTATTTATCTGATTTGCTAGCATAGACAAAAAAAGCGTCCATTACCTCAAAAGAAGGACGAGTAAACAACAAAAAACAAACATTAAAATGAATTCGAATTACATACGTTTAAGTCACACGATTAAGAATGTATGGATCGATCGAGGCTGAAATTCAATAATTAGGGCGCTGACACATGTAGGATAAAGGCACGCATTCGGCTGTAAGCTGACTAAGCTGTAAGGGCTAATTAGATGCGAGCGGTACAAAGTGATTATCTAATGAACGAGTCTTATGTAGACATTCCCATGTGCTCGGACTCGACTGAGTAAAGTATCTGCATTCCGTTGCAAAACACTATCTAAAGCTCCTGAATACGATTCCGTATTTATTTATCATTTATGTACACACAAGAGTTCACAGGACAGTTACAGTAGGGATACAATGTACAAAGGTACTACTTAACTCTAATGAAATGTCTTCCAGCAGACCTGCGTTTGCTGTCTTAGATGAATCCAGTATCTATGTAAAAAAGCAAACTCTTTATTTTTTTTTGCTTTGCATCCTCGCTTCGCTTAGAAGAGAATCGTTTGCATGTATATTTGATACCATTAATCTCAGAAATAGCTTAACCGGTAAGTTTCGGTTTGCACTGGTAAATACAAGTATGGTTGCGGTAATATTTCAATTGCTTAAGCATGAATAAAAATATCCTATATGTCAGTTAAATAATCATACGTAAAAAAATCTAGTGTCCTATCTATCGAGTACCTAGCGAAGTGAGGGTGGTTACTAATGGTGGTCAAAGATAAATCATAAATACAGACATATTATCTCCTTTCTCCGCGTCTACCCTTCAATCATAACCATCACCCGTCCGTTCCTTAGTCGATTACATTATAGCATTGCCCACGCCATTTTTAACCGCCTACATTCGAGATCGTGTGATAAAACTCGAATCCAGTCATTTCCTACTGGAGTCGAGTAGGTAAGTATTGTTGTTCTTATCGTGGTATGACATTCGTTGCGTGGACTTTACAAATGACGTTATAATCATCCACAACTCGAATTTTTTTAACAAGAGCACAGATGTTAAGACGAGGTGCTTGTGATTTTAAACTTAACTCATCGTAAAATGAACACATGAGTTAATGAGTGACCACAATTCATGGGTCGAAATATCTGTGTACAAAATAAATATCGACGCTTTAAATAAACATTGACTAAGCGACATTGAGCTAACTCTACAGGAGATCAGTTAAAAGTTGGAATTTTTAGAAAAAAAAAAACTTTTTTTTAATCCTCCTACCGACGTTATTCTCATTGTTTTGGAATCTTTACTTTATCATCTATATTGTGTTGTGGCATATACAGCAACTTCTAAAAATTCAACTTTAAACTGCTCTCCTGTAAAGTTAGCTCAATGTCGCTTAGTCAGTGTTTCCTTACAAGCGTCGATATCGTGAGTACCCGTATTATACGTATGTAGTAAAAAGAGGTGCTTTTGAGTTGCACCGAATTAATATTAAGGACTCAATGCGTGTGCAATCGTGCTCAAAGATATACTGTCACTACAAATGTATACTTAAAGTACATATACTATTCTCGTGATGTACAAAGGATTATTACAGTCGACATTAGTAAGGGTTCTATTATGATGCGGACAAAGGCTCGCCGAGGATTGTCCCTCATATGCCGCAGGCCTCAATTTTTACTGATCTGAGCTCTGAGCTCTATGACCTCGTTCAATAGGGTAAATCAGTTAGGTTTGACTGGCTTAAGTTATTTTTAACTGTGTATTTACGTTTATATGTTATATTTAAGATGATATTTGGACCGTTTTCAGACATTTTAATTTTTTCGCCGTATTGGGGCGGATTAGAATACTAACCCCAATCCCACGCCAGATGGGTGTCGTAAGAGGCGACTAAATCCGGCCTGATGGTGGTAGGGCCCCTCGAGTGGTTATATTGGTAATATTGATTTTAATTGTTAATTAACACCACAACATAACAACAAGGGTAACCGACATAGCTCAAAGAATTAGCCGGCTGAAGTGGCAATGGGCTGGCCACATAGTGCAAAGGACCGATAACCGTTGGGGAAGAAAGGTCCTTGAATGGCGCCCACGTCTCGGAAAAAGGAGCATAGGACGCCCCCCGACCAGGTGGACTGACGACCTGAAGAAGACAGCGGGTATCCGCTGGATTCAGAAGGCTCAGGATCGGTCAGAGTGGCGCAAATTAGGGGAGGCCTATGTCCAGCAGTGGACCTCCAAAGGCTGATGGATGGATGGATGAATGGAATTAACACCACTATTACTATTATTATTTTCCATGGGGTTCACCTGGATAGCTACCACCCTTGAGCATGAGTCAGCCGCCAAACGACTCATCGTGTTCCGGCTGGGGGTTTGAGGGCCAGTTCTTTCTTTCTTTTTCTTCTCTCTTTTTTAGCCGGCAACGAATCGGTGATGCCTTTGGTGTTGCTGATATCCATGGGCGACGATAGCCACTTACCATCAGGTGGATCGTCAGCTCGTTATTTCCATAAAAAATTCAATCGTAGTATATATTTGTTACACGCATGATTGTACGATGTACGTGCGTCGGTTTTAACAATTAAATTAAAGAACGTGTCGTGTTCAATGTAACGCTACCAACCTCTTACAGAACAACATAAAAACTTTATGATAATGGTTGTAAGTACCACTACTGTATTACAACAATGACTATATCGTCTATTGGTCGATTAGGGTTGTTATTATTGGCACTAATTCTGCTTTTTAATATTTTTAGAAACATTTAATTCACCGTCATGTCGAATCGAAAGCAGTATGCTTTATTCATAAAAGCAGAGGAAAATTTTCAAGATTTCAACGAAGAAACAAGATAACGGAAAATAAGTTCAAAATTGATAGGTTTTTAATGGAAAACAGTATTTTAATACATTTACGGGTAACTAAAAGTAAATGATGATGTTAAGAATATAATATTCTAGAAACACTAGGCAATAGATCTTAGCACTTATTTATTGTTAAATATTTTCTCAAAAACAAACTGAATAATACTAATATTTATAAAAAAAATTGTTTGTGACAATGTCTGGATGTGTTTTACTCTTTCATGAAAAAATTACAGAACGGATTTTCATGAAATTTAGTAACATATAGGTACATATATAGACTATTATATGGAATAACATAATACATATTTATTCTCAAATATCTTCCATGTACAAACATCGATCAGTTGCAATTTTATTATAAAGTCTGAATTTAATATAACTCAAAGTACTATTAAATAAAAAGAACTGTGATAAGGGCAAGACGCACAGTAAATGCCCTTCTGTATACCATTGATATGCACAGCAAAGTGCCATTGCGAAAGTATTGTTAACATAAATAATGTACCTAGTTGTTACACATCTTTACACACGGCCACTTATACATAAATATGTATACTAAACGCGTGAAGATTTAAGATGTTTTGGTTTAGCTCGTTTTTAAAAGCTGCTCTATATACAATGGATGGGTTTAATGAGTTTCAAATACTTTATTTGACATGTGTTTTATTCGAACAATTGTTTTGACGTTGTTTGTTAGGATATGGTGTTGCGTGTGAGATATTTTCATTACAGTCGATGACGAAGTCTAGACTCCTTCTTTTATTTAGATTTGCTCTCTGTTCGCAACTTTCTCCTCCGTTAGATAGACCAGATAGGTATAGGCCATTTTTTTGGTCAAATCCAAAGTAGTAAACAAACTTACACCGTCTTTTTATCTTTATTTGTAATTTAAAAATAAAGCTGACACAAAATGACAATAATTTAAAGACGACTAAACATTTAGTGCCAAAACTAAATTAAGTTCACCATTAATATTTTTTTAATCAATTTAAATTAATATTTCCATAAAAAGTAGTGCTAAGTTTGTTTACCAAATAAGTCTCGTCTAAAAAATGGAGTAGGTATATATTTTATTTGTAGATAGGCTTGTTCAAAGTGACATGACCGAGCGGTTGCTAAAAAACCAAGTCCTTTCTAGTCATTCCTAGAAATAAATAATTAATATTTTTCAGCTATTGAGTCATACGAAAACTGTTACGTTATTCACGTCGAAGATTCACTTCTATAGAGGTTATACAAATATTGCGACATACAAAAATATTTGCAACATGGCGCTAACTCAGGAACGCCATTGAAACTACGCGGAATTCAATGTCGCCTCATCAAACAGGTTCCTAGTTCCTAATAATAACAAGTGCGATGTACTATCAAGGACGCTTTCGTTTACATAAGATAGCGAAACTGTTTGATTTTGCGAATATTTTAGCGAAACAATATGCAATTTCAAGTGATAAAGATGTTTGCTGCCTGCATTCCACTGTCATAATTACCGCCTCGTGTAAAATTCGTTTCAGTATTCGATGTTAATGGAAAATATTTACTCGACGAATTCGAATAACCGGTACATAACTTGTCTGAATTTAATTAGAAGACAGACGGCGCCTAGCTATTGTTTAAGTCATATTAGTTAGCCAATTTTATGTGTCAATTTAATACATATTAGCAAATTAGTCAGTATTTTTGTGGGTATTTTACATTATTAACGGGATATAGAGGGAGGGAGAGCGAGTAATCATGGAGTCTTATATCGGTAAGTGAATTTAATCAGGAAATCCCGGAAAATTTATTCAGCTGATTCAAAGAAGCTTTTATGATATTATGGATTGAATAAATGTAGCCCTACAAACGTCTCTGCCTTTCATGATTTCATTCGCTTTTTCGTGAAAGTTTCATCAAAGACAGACAGACATCAAACCGAAAAACATACATTATATTGTTTGGATTTGTTACAGATCATAGTTATATAAAAATACCAAATAGGCTTCGGAAAACAATAAAAGATCACAGACAAATAATTTTATTTACATATGTGGGCACAGAATTAGTTTTATGTTAAACCCCAGCTCGCTTGTCTTAAAATATTCAGGAACTAGTGATATAACATTTGATAATAAGAAGACTATTAAAGCTCCTAATAATGTTGTTAGTTAAAGATTCTTATTAGTCACACAACTTTGAGTCTATAAACGGGTCCTAGCCCATATTGTTCTGAATGGCTCATTAAATTTATTGAGTTCGGAACGCTATTGCGTAGCGATCACGCGGTATCACAAAGCAAAGATTTCCCAAAAAGGGTCAACAAACTGTCAGTTGGCTCCCTCGTAAATCATCTTCCGTAACGTTACAACAATATGTGAACTGACGGCACTCAGGGCTGTCAAATTTATCAGGAAAAAACGTTATTTTTCATATTAAATTTCTAAGTCAATTTTCGTATTAAATTTTCGTTCCTATCTATTGTAGAACTGTAACAAAAATATATCTGAGATCCTTACAATAAGCCCTTTCATTTGACATGCCATACGATAAGGTATACAAAACAGTTTTTTTTAATTTTGATTTCGTAATTTTTTTTTAATTCATTTGTTTTCTTTATATCTTCGTCTTGGGGTCAGAAAAAGACACATGAATATCAAACTTCAACTCATTTGGTTCAGTATTTTAGGAGAAAATTGGCTGTGAAGGGCGGTCGCCCAGACACACGATTGATCCTAAAAGAGTTCTGTTTTTCGTTCGGAACCCTAAAATTGTAAGCCTGTTTAAATAACAATTTTATATTATAATGCCGTAGGCGTCTGAATTTCTCTACGGAGTTATAATCTTAGTAGAAGAGTTAATTTTGAGGTAGGTAAGACTGAAGAAAATGACTAGAATATCTCCCAATAATAATAATTATTATTTTGGCTAAAAGCTAAAAAATAATAATACAACACAAATAATTAAAATTGGGTTGCGGATTATATTAATAAGAAAAAAAAGAATGAATATTTTTAAAGAAACTTTTTAAAATTATTCCTCATCGGATTGGATTTTTATTCCCAATGATTTGATTTTCAACTCCTTTAAGTTAAATAACGTTTTCAATTTGTCTTCAAGATCCACAATTACTCTTTTCGTTCGTTTCGTTCCTCTTGCTACCATTCCCTTCTGATGCCCGGACATTTTTCCTCCTTTACTTTAAATCCTTTTCTACTGTCGCCGTATGTCTCTGGAAATATCTAGGACTACAACTTACAAGACACTTTTCTGTTTTCGTTTTTAAACGACGATAAACTATGGAATTTTTTAAATTTATGCAACTGTCAACAAGAAAAAATTCCATGTTGTAAGCATAATGATTAATAAATTACAATATTTGTAACAATGAAGAGCTTGCCTTTATTCAAATCACTGGTAATAAATATTTACGATATAGTGTTATACTTCCTTTGAATAAATTATTGACCATCAGTGTCCATATTTTTCATTCTCAAAAATTCATCATTTACGATTTTTACTTTTATATGCTATTCTATAATTCTTTCTCATTGCACACTGTAACTAATTTGTTTTACAAATTAAACGTTCTTGCAATACTGTAAAACACTACGGAAAAATTTTTTCAACATATCAACAGTTTTTTACTACTGATTATTTCACTGCCAAGTCATCTAGCGTAACACCATCATTTACTGTCCGCATGTCGCCCTATTCGGCGCGTTGAACTCAAGACCTTGGTCAGAAATAGCCTAACGAATTTAACCAAATTTACACTCAACTCCAAGAACAAATTTGTTCAATGCTTATCTCGGCACGGTGCCTGGGTTCACTTACAATACAGCATTTTTCTTCTCCAACAATGACTGAAGCTTCTCATTTGGACATTCCCTCGTCCACTCAATCACTTGTCTTACAAAACAACAATGCATTTGTACATTAACAATTGTTGGCTTTCTTTTTATGATAATCAGCTGTAAAAAGAACAAAAATTTTAACCAAACAAATGGTTTTATTATCAAGTGAACAAGCTTCAAAATAACCAAGAATTTTAAAACCAGTATTTAAAAGAAGGATGTCGCAAAATACTTCATTCTTAACAAAATCCTTTTAGTAGTTTATTATATAATAAGTATCATTATTAGAAAAAAAACTGAACTGTGAAATAATCTATTGAATAAAACGTATTTAGACCAAAACCGGATAAGACAGTAATAATCTGAGAGCTGTATGAATTCTGCGAATGAATATTCAGACAATGCGTGACTATTGTTCTATTTCATTGGTTGTTGAAAGTTGAAACAAAATAACATACTCAAACATGTGTGAAATTTGCCAAACCGTATATTTGGCAAACCGTTTGACTATGGTTTTATATAAACTCAAGCCTCTCTCAAAAACTCATGAGGTGTGATTGATCGGACTATCTTAATTGTATATTTTTAACCGACTTAAAAAAAACGAGGAGATTCTCAATACAACTGTATTTTTTTATCGTAACTCTTTACTGGGTGTATCGATTTTGATGATTATTTTTATACTTGAAAGTTGGTGCTTGTAATGTACTTGGACGAGTAGTTTTTGAGTTATTCCTAATTTTGAAGCGTTTATTTTTTGTCAGTAATTATTACATGTTTTAAAGCAATAATCTTTCACTAATCGTCGATTAACTTTTCAATCTATAAAGACGTATATAATACAAACGCCGAGTCTAATTTCGCAGTGATTCATAAATAGAGCCAACGTCACAATCCATCGTTTGTTGAAGAATATCGAATAAAGATCGCGTAGGTACGAAATGATTTATTTGAGTAATTATGTGAATAGCATCCAATAGGAATGTTAAGTAACACCGCATGCGGATGATTCAGTTGATTATATTCGGTCAATGCGCTAACGCTTGGCGCCGCTGAAGGCCTGAAGTACGCGTCTTGTTAGGATAGTTTAAAAAATTGTACATAATTGAAATGTTCGACTGAAATGATTTAGAATGTTAAAAATTACTCACCATTTTTGAACGGTTAACGGCGGATTTGTAGATGGAAGTGGATTTAAAGAAAGAGTTTGATTCTTGGAACAAACATTGATATTATTACAAGTTACCATCATCGCTTCGTTTTTGGGATTAACGGGAACAAACATAGAGAAAAACTGACAGAGACATAAATCCTAAAAATAACATAAAAAAACATTACTGTACTTCGAGCTACTAGATGAATATGCTGACAGTTTTTCTTAAATATATATATATACGTATAGTTTAGATGAACCCTCAGTCAAAATGTGTCATTAAGATGTAAAAAGCTATATGTATGGTTTTGTGTAAAATAGACAATGCCAATCACACTTCATCCGAACTCGCTAACAAGCTTCTGTGCGCCTACGTTATGAATGTACGGTTAGAAAAAAAGTCATAACATTTCAGCCACACAATTTAAACGTAAAGTAAATGAATATCTAAATAGTCAAAAATTCGTTGTTCAAACATAACGTGTGCCATATTTTAAGCGTTATCAATAATATAATTTAATTGTGCTCTCGTTATCTTATCAAATTACAAAGATGCACGTAAATGAGTTCGTGTTATGCATTGAAGTAGTAGTAGGGATATTTGTTAATGAATTATTCTAGTGATAATTGAATCCCAGATGTTATGGCGACTGACAGGTAATTTAGTGACTGACAGGTAGTGCTCCAGATGTATGTGTTTAAGTATTTTCTCAAACAAACGAAAATATAAACTCTATATTAACGTTCACAGCATCACAGCTAGATACTGAATTCTTCTCTCAAAAGGGGTTAGATTTAGATCACTCTATAGATAGGATCAGGCTATATAGCTTTCATATTTTGATGTCATTGCCAGACTTGATCGAAAAGTCTGTTGACAACCTTTTAAAGTAACATTAGGTGCATACAAGAGTTTGGTGGATAGCCATTAGTTGCAAAATATAGTAAATTTCGGCAATGTTCTCTGATAGCAAAAGTTTTTTTTCTTGTGTCTTAAAACGTAGTAACATAATAAAAATGTTACTTTTTGTATAAGTAAGTATCTTACAACAATGTTTTCTCCCACCTTCACATCAAACTATGATTAAAATCGCACAGTTCAAAAAACCATAGTTACGGCAATCCAATCAATCAATTTATACCACCCGCGCCGGCCGGGTGCCTATTACGGCTTGTCCTATCTTTAAGTATAAGTTAATACCCAATACAGGACTCTAATTTTGCTTATCATGCAACGTTGAAATCTAATTATGCATCTATCTTTGCAAATTTGTCATTTAAAACCAAGTCTGCAATCTCTACCGGTTGCAAGCCACTCTCATACTAATTATACACAGTTCATGCAAATAAAACATAATGTCTAACTTTATCTGAGCAAAAAGCCGTGGTGCGGCTTTCTGAACCGCTACTGTTTTACAATCCAGTTCCATATCAAACTAGTTTGTCCAAGCATCAGTGATTGAGTCTGCTGTAATAGCTAATTTATGAGAACTTGAAATTAACTCATAAACTAAGACTAATACTGTAATTGGTGTGTGTGTAAAACCATTAAAGTACATAACATTTTCTATCAGTTACCATCTCATTTTTTTAGTCTGGTGAGGACCAGGCTGAAAAAATTGGCCTAAACAGAATTTTGAAATACACCATGACAATTTTGAGGATTAAAACTGATGTCGACAGATGAAATTGAGGGCAAAAGGCCTAAGGACTTAAGCAACTCAAGCCAGAACATCTGGACGTAACATTTAACACTCCGCATGACGATACGCGACCCAAAAGTTTCAACGCAGGATTCACAAGAGATCCATTGAAAGAAAATCGTCAATGTCATCGTTGTTTCATTGTCTCATTGAGGACCAGAGCAAAAAATGGAATAGAAAAGAGCAGACATTTTATTTGATTGATTGCGGGTGGTGTATATGGTGCCTTATTTGTGCGGCTGCTCTGCAGACAATCCGAGGAATCCGAGAAAAAGTACGACAGAAGCACTCCTAATGCGAAAACTTGACTATGTGCGAGTTCGTTTTACATCAGGACACCGTAAGCCAAACTGACAGATGGACGGAGGAATCGAAGAAATGCCATTCGGACTTTCTCCATTTTATATGTAGGTATTATCGCAAAACTTTCAGCTGTGTGGTCGATAACTAAACGCTAAGCTTCGAGACTTACAGCTACGAACGTATTTCACGGGATCCTGTCACGCTCATGGATTTACGACTGACTTGCCGCGATGCATGGAATTTTAGATTGCGCAATACTACAGTGACGCGCTATTTATTTCATTAAATAACCAATAGTGATCAATGTACATGGATTTGAGACGGTGACGTTACTCGAAATGTAATCGTTTACGAAAAATAAGTTTATTTTCATCAGTATCGTTGGTTCCTGGTGGAAAAGGGTCGACATGTAATTGTACCTACTTTACTTGCTACAATACGAATAGCCTGGCTTCAATCCGTGGCCCACTACTGAGTACGGCCGGATCCTTCTCCTGAGAAGGCCTACAGCGTACTCCATCTCGCTGTTTCATTGCAAATTGGGGCTATGGCCAATCTGAAGTCGGAAGTTTTTATGCCACCCGAAGGACATGATAAACAACTGTTATGTTACAATAACAACCAGGATTAACGAATTTATGTGCCCTCCGAGGTACGGAAGCGCTCAATAAATTGTTGCCACGTGAGCACCAACTAAAAAACCTGTAGCCTATTTGGTAGTAACTTGTCTTCGGAATTCCCAGCCAAGGCAGACTTTCACGAGTAGTTTCATTCTTTCTCATTTTCTTTACTCACATTTGCGCGACACCGAAATAGATAGACAGATACAAAAATATGTAATGCCCTATAAATTTATGGAAAAGCGTACCTACATCAAATCTCCACATAAAATTTAATGCACAGATTCGACCCCGTAACCAATTTATTATTAGAATTAATGATGAGAAGCATAAGTGATGTAATAGTATGTCATACCTTCGTCAATGTTAAACAGTATCAATCCGAATATCCTCTTGAAGATATCTTCGAACAGCTGTCGTGAGGATATCAGCATCAAACAAGAGGAATGGTCAATTCTCGGCCCATCGAAATTATCACTAGTTACTGCTACTGAATATTATGATACCAATTACCTCATTTCACATTTATCATGATGACGAACGCACCAATGTGTAACCATCTGTCGAAATGGCTGGATGACTAAGATTCACCAATAAATTTGGGAGTAAATTTTCAGTACGTGATGTGATTATTGTCTGATTAAATAGCGAGTCGAAAAGTCATGTCGTATGTATGTATGTAATGTGTAAGTGGTCTTTGTCGTTGTACATTTGCAACCTGTGTCTGCAACGCTAGGAGATTCTGCCACATAAATGGTGAAGAAAGCAGCAGTAAATCTACTCGAATCTGATTAAATCTACAGTGCCGGACCCGAAAATTGTTCAAATTATTTTCCGGCTTTGTTTTTCGTATGATATTTTAAATCAACAGGATGATAAAATTAAAACATGACTAAAAAAAGCAATTGTGTGGTTTTATGAAACCACGGTAGGTATAAGTGAAACTTTTTTTCGTATTGTAGACATTTAACTAAAAATTTTTGGATAAATATTCGATTTAGGGTAATAAAGGCGCTCGACAGAGCAGCCGAGGCCATTATGGCGCCGCCATATTGGCCTCGGCTGCTCTGTCGAGCGCCTTTCACTTTACCCCCATTCCGCGGCCGACCGTCACGCGACATGCGACACACAGACCAAAAAGTTTGAGACGATGTAATAAAAGTTTCACTTTAAAAACTTAAAGCTTTACGATATTTTGTAACTATAATTGTTATATGTAATATTTTATTATTAATTATTTATCGACATCTATTTCATTAGTTCTAAATAAATAAACATTTGAAGCTCACGTAGACTCACGGCTTGGGATTTTAATGATTTAAACATTGTATTAACACGATTTGTTATATTTCAATAACGATATTAGGTCCAATTATATGGAACACTGTCAAGGCGAACCTATGTTAATTTGGTTGAGTAATATCGGTATTGAATATAAAACCGTCATCGTAACGATATCTGTTACAGTTGTGTGGTTTAAAACAACACGAACACCTTCAAAATCGAATCATCCTAAATGCAACAAGTTATCATAATTATGCATAGAATTATCAAACGTCTAACGGATGGCTTTTGATTCTCTTCTTTTTTGGCTGGAACGCATCGGATGCGTTTGGTGAACTGATCAATGTTTGACGATTAATGATGATCAATGTTTTCATGGGCGATGTTGACCTCTACCACAAGTTGATTAGTTTATAAACTAAATAGGTACATGGTAATATAGTGCCACTAAAGAAAAAATTATGATTGTGCTGCAATTAACCGTTGAGTCCCATCGCCTGGAGTATAGTATCAGGTTATCCATCCATCCATCCATCAGTCCTTGTAGGTCCACTGCTGGACATAGGCCTCCCCTTACTTGCGCCACTCTGACCGGTTCTGAGCCTTCTGAATCCAACGGATGCCCGCTGTCTTCTTCAGGTCGTCAGTCCACCTGGCCGGGGGGCGTCCTATGCTCCTATTTCCGAGACGTGGGCGCCATTCGAGGACCTTTCTTCCCCAACGATTATCGGTCCTTCGCACTATGTGGCCAGCCCATTGCCACTTCAGCCGGCTAATTCTTTGAGCTATGTCAGTCACCCTTGTTCGTCTACGGATCTCCTTATTTCTGATTCGATCACGTAGAGCAATACCGAGCATGCTGCGGTACTCTGAGCTTGTGGATTAGGCCAATAGTCTAGTATCCGAGTTGGATTCTACGAGTGACTTCTTTCTCGAAGTTGGACTTACCCATCTGGATCACTTGTCCCAGGTAATTGTATTCGTCTACAACTTCGAGAGCAGCGCCATCAACAACAACCGGTAAGGGTGTGTATGGACATTCGACATGATTTTCGTCTTGTCCATGTTCATCTTAAGACCCACCCGTTGTGAGGCACTGTTCAAGTCCCCGAGCATTGCACCAAGTTCTTCCAGGGAACCCGCCAGGATGACTATATCATCGGCATATCGCAGGTGTGCAGGTGTGTGATGTTAATGCCACGTCGTTTCCACTCCATCAGCTTGAACACGTCTTCCAACGCAGCGGTAAACAGTTTTGGGGATATGACATCCCCTTGTCTGACACCTCTCTGCAGTTGGATGGGGTTCGTTGCTGTGTCGTGTACTCTGATGGACATGGTGGCAGATGAGTACAAACACTTCAACACCTCGATATACCGGTAGTTGATCCGGCACCGCTGGAGAGAATTTAGTACCGCCCAGGTCTCGATAGAATCAAAGGCTTTCTCATAGTCTACATAGGCAACATACAACGGCAAATTATACTCCTCGGTCTTTTGTATAATCTGCCGTATCAGGTTATACTTATCACAAAAATGTTTCGTCATCAGAACTAAAGCAATATGTCAAGCAATATTTCAACTTCTTAGATTATGAGGAAGTAGGTCTTGGCTTGTAAGATTTGACCCACACAAATAGGGTAAGGTCCGGTAAATTAAACCGTTTAAAAATAACAAGACCAATTTTTTTTCGGGTAGTTACATTGTAATGTGAATCGTAGAATTACCCTCGGTGGGTAACATTGACCAGATATTCAGTATCGGGCCTACCGCTCATACTTGTGAGTTTGGCAATGACTCAGAGCCCAACGCGATATGATATATTTGGAACATAATACATTTTGATGTTGCATCATTCATTTCATAATAGGCAATAATAATCATTACGCTTTTGTTTTAAGAAACTTGACTTTGTTTTTGTCGCCAAATAAAACTTGAATAGGGAATTTTAACAACTTGTTGTCACATCTGTTATTTTTGGAATTTGACTCCTCTAGAATATTTTCATATTAGATTTTCATATTATGACATAAGCCCGCGGTATGAAAATTAAAAAATTAAACTTTCTCCGTTACGTTAGGTTATAAGTTAGATGGCGTTGTTACTGATTTGACGATCATGTTAAATTAAATAATTAATATAAATAAATGTATCAAGCATGCTTTCATTAATATATAAATGCGTTAATGTACCCTCATTTACTAATCTATATATTTTATAACCGGTTACTAATCTATATATTGTACAATCGGTAAGGAGTAAACTCCAGTCATTCATCGGAGCTGACACACACAATTTTTATTTCATTCAGGGAAAAATATATTGTACGTAATCAATACTCTAATATCCATGTTTTATTAATTAACCAAGCAATTTGCTAGCTTACAATAAATTGAGTCTCTGAGCTCTGTGTGCTTTAGATGGTTGGTATACTCGGCTTAATTTTTAACACCCTTGAAGTAGATGTCGTGAAGTGCTTGAGTTACCTTTGAGAATACAAAAGAACTGACGGTCCAGGTATCTTTACGAAGTTTACTTCACTGAAGAAAGAAATAAGGATTTATCTCATCAAAGTACTAAATGCTTAGAACCTTGATCTACCTAGTTATTTTTCCATCTAAATGTATAAAAAGGAAATACAGGAGACACAAGTTAACCAAATTATAATATTACCGTAAAAAGACGTTGAAAAGTTAATGCAAAAGAACGGAAAGGTTAATTATAATGAATTCTGTCGACGAATCGTACAAACAATCGTTCGCCTGATTCCTTAAATGATTTTCACAAAGAGCGGCAGGGCTGGAGCAGTCTGAATAAAATATTAGACGGTTAAGCATTGAAATGTGGATTATCTTCAGCGCTCTCTAGAATACGTAATTGTAAATAATAATAAAACTCCGCGTGCTCATTAAGGTAATTTTTGATGACCAGCATCATCCTCAACAGAACCTTTCCTTTAAGCACCTAAAAGGAAGTTTTTGAAGACTTTGTAGTATATTTATTAAACAACAAGAACACTGCGATGTGTGTTAGTCCTTAACATCAATCACTTTCGGTTTGTAAGAATATTTAAAATACTGCACGTAATTTATCCTTATCTTTAGGTACTTCTTTATTAACTTACAATATTAACATTATTAGGTATATTTATGAGTTCACCTTTTATTCTTAACATGCAAAAATGAGATTATAGCTATTATTTTATGATCTGATACATTATTTTATGATGTGAGTAGTAGGTATTCGCCGGTTCTAACTCAGGAGTTAGAACCGGCAAATTTGGGCAAATTGCTAAGTTGACGACCGTCGCTGCCTACAAGAAAAAAAAGTCGAGTTTGGTGTCAAATTGTATGTTTTCGACCATGCCCGATCGAATGCACTGATCCGTTTTTTGCTAACTAGCGTAGAAACAAAGATAGCTTCAGCGTTGTATTAGCCCTACTTCGTTATCTAATGCCCTCATTAGGTCGTTAACTTGACCATTCAATAATTACAATGGGCTTATCGCTTCCTCGTATCCGCTTCGTACTCGACTTAACTATGACGCAGTGATTAAGACTAACGAGGGGCACTGTTTTCATTATAAAACCACGGGATTTATTGTTCATCGTATTTATTATTCGATATTAAAAATTGAATCAAATAAATTACTTAAAATTACATCATTACAAATAGTGTTGTCATCAAAAAGGTTCAGGAAATCATACATTGATTTACCATAATACTTATAATATATGTACATGATGCAATATTCTCCACAAACAGTAGTAAAATCATGTTGGATTCGATTAGTGTTATAATTCCACATCCTAGAATTGTTTTCTAAGTAAGTCCTATGATATCCTTGTGGTGGTCTACCATATGAGTCGAAGTACTGACCAAAGCCATTCCCATCTATATGCATGGCTATCCAGTGTGATCCGGGTTTGCTGTCTGTATCTAAATTACTTATGACGTACATAGGCGTATGAACGTATATTGGTAAGCGGTTAGCTGCATAGACATTACATGCAATGCTTTCATCAATTTTACTTAAGTATTGTTTTATTTGTATGGTATCCATGTTTTAAGCTGTTAACACATCTTTTCAGTACCCCAGACTTGTTAACAATGTGGAACTGATTATGGGTACTATATTTTTAAATACATGAGGGTTGGATAAGATGTAAGGAAAGAAAACAAAAAAAAATATTTTGGATAGTTTTATTTATTGAATATCAAAAAATACATCTTAGCTACTATAGTCTACTGATATATTACGATGCTTATCTATTTCTATCACATTATCAAATTCCGCATAAACAATACAGTTAATAGTTTGCGTGAGAGCTGACTCAAAACGTACTTCTAGTCTTACACTACCATGTTTTATAAGATTCCAGTGACTCGATGAATTCGCTGATAAGTCAGGAGTTAAATCAAATGCGAGCAAACAATAACCATCGGCATATTCGTCTCTAGATATCCCATTACCTTCATTAAGAAAATGTATACCTGTTCCTGAGAACAATGTATGATATGCACTAGCAAACACATTACTATCAAACGATGGCTGTAATGATTTCGAGGGGATTTGGTTTCCATCGATATATAAACAAAATGTATTGATACCATAATTTTCAAAATTGAATGGATTCTTATTGAGAGTTCCGTTGAATGCAGCATTATTAACAAATCCGACTATACACCTTTTCGGTACTTGTCCTAGGAATATATTATCAAGGGTTTTTCCTTGAACACCTGATGGAATTGTTAAAACTTTAACTTCAGCTCGCGTAATGGGATATTTAGCTGTGGTAGATGCTAAAACTTTTTGGTGTGCAAGTAATACGCTTGGATTGATCCGTGCTCTACGAACAATCAAAGTTGCATCTGTAATACATACTTTAAATTTTAAATCTACTGACCCTGCCATTAGGTTGAAATTTTCTCTTGATCGAACTAACTTAACACACATGTCAACACCATTAATTAAAAATTTTTCTTGATTAAATAAATCGCCATGAAGATGCCCAATCATTTCAATTTCTTTACTCTCTCGTGCCATGAACTCCCTCTTAACAAAACCCTCATTTTTTACGTCAGTCTCATTCATTTTTCCTGCTGTATCTCCATACCAAAGACCACAAGTTAGATGAGATTTTTTGGCTGCTGGACCATAGTTCAACAAGTTTTCGATATACGCACGATATGCGTATGTGTTATTTGGTGGTGACACTAGTTTCTGATTCAAGTAAACATCAAGTTGACTGAATATTGAATGTAACCAATTATTAACCGGAGCCACGACTGTAGCAGCTGCTAATTTTGTGTTGTCTTGATTCAGTATTTTCGCTTTTATATGAATCAGAGTATGGGATAAATCTATGTAGTCATCTCCGGCGCCAGGAACTTGAAATTCTAATGGTCCATCATCAGCTAGTGATGAAATAGGTTTGTAATGAATCCATACGCCATTTTCTATGCTCGTCTGTGTGGATGGCAGTGCAAACAAATCTAACTCTGATTTTATACATTCACAAGAATGATTATGTAAAAAAGACATAATCAATTAATTAGAAAATATATCGTTAATATTCCTGTTCTTATTTTTTGTTTTTGTTGGAGTATTCACTTTCGTGGTTACCGCTGGAATGGAAGAAGATAAACGTTTTCGCTTCATTTTATACCCTGAGCCAGACATGTTGATTCTATCTATTCTACTATCTACTTTTCGTTTTAAGTTAGTAGTAGCTTCCTTCAAACGTGTTTTAATTGAATCATCTATGGGTTGTGCATTAAACATATCCGACAAAACTCCTACTCCAGTACTCAAGGCTTCTTTACCGATAGCTCTTGCACCACTAGAAAGTAATGGTAAAACAGATCGGAACAACCCTCCTAGAAAACTCCCAATTCCATGTCCTCTTTGATACGGTGTCCCTTTGTAAATTACTCCAATACCGGATCCAGCTTGATGAGAATAATAATCTTCGTATGGACATTTCATATTATAATTATGTTTCAAATACATTATATATTTTTTTGAAGTGTAGTTTTATGCACACTGTTCCGAACTGAAATGGTATCTTTTGACCAGTGCTTGTTCTTATATCTATTTCAATAGTATCAAATTCCCTTCGCATTACAGATATATAATGGGGTGGAGAGAAAACATGCATTTTATTTGCTCCATATATATATTTTGAAGGATCTAATGGTATGATTCTCAGAAGAGGGGTCATGACATCTCCTACAATTTGTGGTTCTACAATATCAGAATAAACGAATAGTTGCGAAGGTAAACCTAAATGCAGATTAGCAGGACATTTTCCAATATTCCTTTCTCTGAGATTTCTATTGGGCTCAAAGCCCAACTGCAAACATAACTTAGGAGACAATGTTATTGATTTGATCGTCTCATCTAATACTGAAACTGACACAAACTTTGAAATTTCATCGTAACGAAATCTAACTTTTTCTTTGATATTGTTTAAAGCCTTCAAAATATGATTGATATTGTCATAGTTAGTTGCAGGGATATGTGTCTTGTAATAAGTAAGTGATGGTTTTGGTTCACCAGGCATTTGCATCCATTTCGTAATATAAACAACATTTTCATGTTCTTGAACAGTAAACATGGTGCAGGGATATTGAAATTCGACCACTCCAACTGACCATTCTCCTTCCAAAATTATAGGTTTAGGTAATTTAGTTGAAAAAATTGTAGTCTTGTTATCAGGGAAGTATTCCATTGAACTATTACTAAGTAGAGTTAAATAAAAACTTTCTTTATTCATATTTCTTTCAAATAAGAAGATGGAATCCAACTATTAAATTTATTAGGATAACCTTTCCACTTCACTAACACTTCCTTTCTGTTACCAGTATTGCGAGAACGTATTATTTTATCTATTTTATAATGAAGAGTGGGGTCATAATATATTTTCTGTAATTCTTTTTCATAAAACGTACCTTCTATGTTTTCACCATTTAAATCTTTAAGGGTGTACACAGGCCAAGGGCTTCTATCAATTATGGAAGATACTATAAATATTTCATCACTCCAGTTAGATTCGTATCCTTTTTGAAAAATATGTTTGCTTTTAGTAATCCTAACGTAATCACCAACATGCAACTTCGGTAGAATGATACTTGCTGAAAGCCCATTATTTTTAGTGTCATACAAATTTCTCCATACTGTCATAATATTATTTGAATTAACATCACAAGGACACATCTTAATGCTTGAGTGAAAACTGTGGTTATAAGAATAAACTAAATCTTGTAAAACATCTATATATTTGTATGTATTTTTATGAGTAAAGTAACGCCACATTTTCATCTTAAGTGTTCTTTGAAATCTTTCAACAATACTTGCTTTAATATCTGGATTATTTGTCGTATAATAATTAATATTTTTAGATTTAATGTATTTTTGTACTTCCTTTGATATGAATTCTGTGCCTTTGTCAGATTGTATGTGCGTTGGGGTTACCTTGGATTCAAGAAATATACTTTCAAGACAATCCTTAACAGTTGTTGAATTTTTCCTTTTCATAGGTCTAACATAGGCATATTTGCTGAATACATCAATAACACACAATATATAATTATATCCATCATTGTATTTTGAGTAGGTTCTCATATCACTCAAGTCAGCTTGCCACAATTCATTGAGATTTGATAGTATATATTTATTTCTAGGAAATTTTCTCTGTACCGGTTTGTGTACAGTGTAAGTTTCTTGTGCTTGTAACCATTTCTTTACCTCTTCTCTGCTCATTTTTCCTTTCATAGCTTTTGCCAGTTTGTCGATACTACTATAACTTGCAGGGTGTGATGGATCATAATATAGGTTATGTATTTCTAGTAAGGTTCCCATTTTTCCCATTCCAGTTTATTCTTCAACTTCCTTTTATACTTTGTGTCACCCGTTGGTGTGGAGAAATCTTCATTGGGTGTTGAAATATCTGATGGTGATTGCATGCTACTAATAAACTCACATCGTTTCGGATTGCCAATATATGTTAAAGGAACTCGAATATCTTTTAAAGCCTTAGCAAAAGATTCCCATCCAACTGGATCACTTTTTTTTAAAGGTCTCAATGAATCATTTACCAAATCTAAAATGTTACTTCCATCAATTTTTTTATCATCTATAATCACAGTACCATCAGTATCCCACTTAATTTTATTTTCATTGGAAGACAACAATTTCATTAACAAGATGGCCTTTTTTGCATATGTTTTCGGGATAAGATCGAGAATTTGAGTGGTTGTATACAGATTTTTTTCCGAAGTATTATCTTGATTAAGAAGTAGTTCTTTGTCTGATGTATCAATTGATACTGCACTTTTATTGTCCAAGTTTTTGTTTTTGTAACTCATTATTAAATCATCAAATGTATTCGTATTGTCGGAAATAATTGGTATATGGAAAGGTTGACGGTCTTCCTTGGTTATGTTAAGATATCTTCGGAGTGTTTGTAAATATAAAATACACTTTTCACGATCATCAATATTGCTTTTTAAAATATTATTCATATCAGTATCTAGTCGAGACAAGGGAGTATCACTCGCACTTGCCTGTTTTAGTTTTTCTATCATATCTGGTTCAACGAGCAACATTTTTTTAGCATTCTGCATTTTTAATAATGGAACTTACTAATCCACTAAGAACTGAACCTAATATAATAGGTAAAAAACCACAACCTTTTTGTATTATAAGATTTTTCCGAAACAAATTTGTGGCGCCCTTTCGCACCAATTTCCGAAGTATATTTTTGTATTTACTCAATTTATTTTTTTCTTTCTCCTTCAACGTAATTTTGCCTTGGAGAACGTTATGGATACATTCGCAAATACAGTTAATTTCTTTTTCATTACACGATTTTAAAAGAGCTCTTTGATATTTCGGCTTAAGTGCATGTAAAGCAGTTAGTAGATCTTTATGCGTCTTTAGTCGTCGATGCATCATTTATGAATGACAGTAATTTGTTGACTTCTAGCATACTTAAAGCCCTTCATCGGAATGTAAACTATACAGTATCCATCAGACGGAAATATTTTAGTTTTAAAACGACACATATCATTTGTGTCCTGTTTCAAGTCTATCAATAAATATCCATGTGGTTCATTTGTTGCATCTTTGTAGGAATCTTCTATGAACTTTGGATTTTCTGGTGACACTTGTCGTGCTAAATATTTTATTTGTGTCTTATCTCGTGGATTTTTGAAATATATTATATAAGATGAATTCAAAGATATATCTCTTTGCCCTTTTCCTTGATGAAATAAATTTTGTGTTATATAAAATACACTTAAATTTCTATGATGACTACCTTTCGTAAAGATATCAACAATGCGTCCATCTGATTCTCTCATTAAATCATCAATAATTATAAGATGAGGATCTTTTCCATCAAACATACTAAGATCTGGTATTCCTTGATAGTAGTTAACGCTTTTTAAATTATACAAAGGTTGCATTTCATCATAGCACCAAGTTATGTGATTAAAATGTGTGTCACATATTTCTTTTGCATATTTAATGAAATTTGTAACAAAAATAGATTTACCGCATCCACTCGGACCGGCGACTATTGCAGTAAATGGATGTGTTAAATGAATCATTGTAACTTGACGTGTGTTTGGTATAAGGTTTAGGAAAAGACTAAAACTTTTTATTGGAATGATAAAAATATATTTCAAATTTAAATATTTACAAAATAATATGAAGAAAAAGTAAAAACGAAATCTTAACCATAATTTATAACATTTTTGCATACCACTGACATAATTTAACTAACAATTCTAATTACAAATAAATATTATTACACAATGATAATTTTTTGACATATCATTTACAATATTTGCTTAAAATATAAAAAATTACAATATTCTTACATTACAAAATCTTACAATTTATTCCTTAATAGGTACATAAAGACCAGTTTACTCAGTCAGATGAGTCGTTACATATTTTGAAGTGACCCCAAGCGAATGTATCAATATTATTAGGTGCTATATATCGTTTGGTGTCGTTGTGGGAAAGACACTTTTTATTAATTTGCTGTGTAAAAATATTATGTTTGATAGATCTAAACCTTAACATACTACGATATTCAACATTTTGATTAAACAGACAAGACTTATAATCTTCCATCTTAAAACTTTTCGTGACACTTTTATTAACACCTTTAGCTTTTGCTAAAAAATTTTTTTCAATGTCCAAAGCATACATTTTAGATCGCAATCCTACAAATTCTCTTAATATTTTACCAGCATTTTCATCTTTAAAGACTCCTAATTTTTTTTTATTTATATTTTGATATTCATATACATTATTTATTGGGTAATCGGATGTATCAAATCGTTCCGGTAAATCGGGCTTAATGTCTTCATAAAAGTTGTTAGTAAAAATTTCATAAACTAAACTGTCAGTATCAGTGTAAAGTAACTTAATTTTGTTCGGGAACTTACTTAGCATGTAGTTATAATGAAAATCATACATAAGGGTTTTAGAAATATCTAATATACAAAAACCTAAGTATATGGGCTTGTTATGAAGGGCTTTTGTTCTTTTTAGTTGAATTGCTACTAAGTTTTCTGAAAATACTGATAAACTATGAAACTCTGGTTTTGCAATAAAATCCTGAGCACCAAGACTTTTACCTCGATTTTCCCAGTGGGTCAACAATTTTACATTTACACGTTTTTCTACATTCTCCATTGTTTTTCCAAATACAGAATTATTCATTAATTTATAAAAATCTTTTTCAAAATCTGTTTTAGCTTGCATTCGTAAATTTGTATTCAAATTTATGTATTGCTTTAACCATAAACTCTGTTTGAATTTCAATATTCTATGAATCTTTTTTAACTTCATACCTAGTTTAATACATTGCCGTAAATTTTTGTAATGAATGATATACTTAGTTTTATTATACAAATTTGGAACGAGTTTAATATCTTTAGAATTCCCTACAGAAATTTTTTCAGGACATAAGGGCAAGTCAGAATGTAAGTCGTGAATTTCTGTGGGATACTCTAAATCTACTTCTAGAATATACCCATATTCCGTATTATTTGATGTATTGTAATCTGTTTCTATACTAACCCACTCAAAACCTCCTGAAGGTAAATATTGTGACATTGCCCACCCGTAAAGATTATTCGCATCAAAGTACATGAGATATGAAGTAGCTTTAGTTTTATCATAATCTTGCATATATGGATTATTAGCCTTTGCATACCGTTTGCTACATTGAGATATCCCTCCCCTTATTCCCTTTGTAATAAATGCTATTTTTTCTATATCAGTAAGCAATTCTAGTTCAACTTTAGTCATTTTAAGCATTGCATCCCAACTTAATCCTGGAGCAGTGTAATAGTGAGTTGGATCTAAACCATAAGTTTCTAAACATAAATTTCTGAAGTTCTCAAATATGTCAGTTAGTAGTAATACATCAGTTTTAAGATATAAATTGGAATAATCGGACATATTTTTGCAGTTAAAATTTTGCCAAACATTTTTAGCATGATTGTAATCGATATCTGAAATATGAGAATCTGTGAGTGAACTGTAAAATTTATCTTTGTCAGGAAGAGATGTTAGATTTAAACAGTTGTAAGATGTCATAAGTTCATAAGGATAAATTCCCTTTTTCCTCATAAGATTGAAATCGTCTTTATTGGGAAAGTTAAGTTTTAAAGAAACAAATTCTTCATCGACTAA
Organism: Thymelicus lineola; assembly: GCA_963932265.1. Lineage (NCBI taxonomy): Eukaryota > Metazoa > Arthropoda > Insecta > Lepidoptera > Hesperiidae > Thymelicus > Thymelicus lineola. Next base: position 6,711,575 of record OZ010700.1, on the reverse strand, counting down.
ATTGTTCGCCAATTGACTAAGACTACATGGTAAAAATTTTATGGAATCTATAAACCTTAATTGAATTATTTTATTATTTATTTTTACTTTTTTTGAAAATGAAATATATTTTTCCTTCGTTTGAGGTATAACTTCAACATCCCCATCAACAAAATTAAGAGCGTGAACTATAAAGTGTGCGTCATAATGACTAAGATTATGTAATATGACTGGAACGTAATTAGGAATAATAAACTTAGTATTACATATTTTGTGCACAACGCCTCGAAAATTACCAGTTTGTGGATCGTAATTAATGTCACTTTCACCATTTAAACCTGTTTCACATACAAAACAAGTCTCCGATTTTGAAATTCTAATATAATCATCGTGTGTTAATGATTTAGGTGCTACCTCAGTACTATTTTTGGTGCATATCAATTTTAAGTCTGCATACAAACGAGACATAAATTCTTGTGCAGTGTTTGGACCACTATATGTTTCATATTTTGATAAATTTTCATCATATGAACATTTTATGTAGTATCCAAAACTATATACTTCATGTTTTTGAATATTATGCGTGTGAGATTTTAATGGATCGTTAGAACACGATTTAATTGGTGTTAGAAAAGCTTCAAAATCTGCATATACAACAAATGGTATTTTAAGTTTTTTATTGAACTTATCAAATTTTAACTTATCATTAGCAACTGCCTGTCCGAACCAATTTTTTGATGACTTTTGAGAATTAGGAAGTTCTGTTTTAATATGAAAGCAGTCATTCTGTTGATGTTCTGTCAACTTTATTCGACTAGGAAAATGTATTAAACACCCATCACAAATATAAATGGCATGCTCATGACTTGAAATTTGGTTACTAACTAAACGTGACATATTTTTTATATAACAATAGTGATTATTTGTTCCACTTGAAAGTAATAATAAATTAATATGAATATTCTTACGACATTTAGTAAAGTACAAAGGACCTACGATACTATGATTTTTATTAATTTTATTAAATTCTAAACCGAAAACGTTGATACTAATATTATTTAACTTTTCAACTTTTGAGATATCGGTTAACTTGACGGGAAAAGAAATGCCGTCAAATTTTAATTTATTGGAATGCATGCTGTAAGATGAAACACGATCTGGATTTTTATTTACTGGGTATAAAGCAGAAAGTAAAGCCCATTTTAAACATAAAACATCGGCATTTCTAACATTTATGATAGCCCTTTTTGTAATAATGTCCCTAGGTAATTCTATATATGAAGAGCCGCGTAAAGGATTAAATTTGTTAATATTCATGTCTAACGACTTAATAAAAGTTAGAGCCCAACCGCTATCTTTTTTTTCAAATGTATTAATTTTATTAACAAAAGTGTCACGTAAAGATGAAAAAAATATATTTAGGTCATCACCTTCAAATATAATATAGTTGCATGTTTGAAAATCAAAAGAGTTTGAAATACTTTTTGTTTGTTGAGTGAAATCAGCATGTAGCACAAAATTAACTTTAAAAACTGTATATTTGCGTATTGAATCTTTTATTAATTGAAGTAAATCAGTTTGAATTGACTGTAAAAATAATTCAGGAGTTTCAAAAATAGTTTCGTTACTTTTATTTTTAATTTTATATGATAGGATTCTTTGTCCAAAAGCAGACTCGATAACGCATACGTTTTGTAAAGATTCATGTGCTTTGGAAACATTATTTTTATGACGATTACTCTGAAGGTGATTTGTGAAGTACTTCTTACTTACCAAAATGTTACAAGTTTCACAATTAACTTTATCTAACGCATTGTTGGGTTTAGATGATGAAGAAGCTGGCCCCGTTTTTGGTCTCTTCGCACTGTTGGAGTTATGTTTAAACTCCGCAATTCTCTTTCGAGATCCACCAACTTGCTGGCTGCAATAAGAAACAGTAATTATTGAAAATATGTTTTTTTTCTTAACAATATCAAAACTGAATAAAAAAAAAGTTATTTAACTTACGTGACGTTTTGGTTAAACTCCATTTGGTTAAATAAATTTAAAAGTTCTTCGTCATATCTATCGTCAAACACCATACTTGTCTCTATCTCTTCACAAACTTTACACAGCTCTTCATCAATGTTGATTCCATTCAAGTATGTCTCCATCCTTTGATTTATACTGTTTCAAGTTTTGGGGGTGTATGCCGTGTTGAAAAACGTTGGTAAACCTTTATATACCTTTATAATGGTTCATTAACCCAACATAATTTAGAAACAATACTCCTTAATCGCCATCATTAGATAAAGTTTCTTCGTTACCATTCTGGTTAGATAAAACTTGGAAGTTTTTAAGTCTTCGTAATGTTGCATGTATTTTTTTTACCTTAACGATTTTTATGATTCATCGTTTAAATAACATTGGACACGGTATTCTGCATGTTTTCCATTGATCTTGTGATAATATTTTTGATATCGTTTTCATATCGTAAATATCTATTTTTATAAGATGAGTCTTTACGTTTCCATCCTCTGCATGATGGTAATAATAATTACAAACAATGCTCCTTAATTATTGTTAAAAATATGTTTAAAAAAAATATTGGGAGGTAACATCAATTTTTATTGTCAAAATGAAACTTCCTCGAATTTTCAGTTTCTGCAATTTCTTTAGTAATATTGCATATGATTTTTTTTATGTTAACGAAATTTTTATGATTATCGTTCGAGTAATATTTGACTCGGTATGCTGCATGCTTCCATTGGTCTTGTGGTGATATTTTTGATATCGTTTTCATATCGTAAATATCTATTTTTATAAGATGAGTCTTTTGGTTTCCATCGTCGGCATTTGTTGATATGCATATTGTATTGCCGGAATTTTTGCAGTTTCGCGATACTGTTGAAGATAATTGTTTTCTTCTCTTTATTTTAGATGGTTGAAAAAAACTATCTAAATTATCAATGCTTTTAGTTCTTTTCAGATTTGGTGAGGATGTTATGATCAAATCTCTAGTGTCTTCTTCTTCGTTTGAATAGTCATAATAATAATTTTTGAATGTATTTTCTTCAAGAATACTACACGAGTTCTGTAGAAACAAGAAAACAATGTATAAGTAAAAATTACAACGATGAAGTGAAATAAAAAATAATTGAAATGCAATAATATTCTACCACTTAAATAATTATTAACAAACTCACCTCCATTGTAACGTAGAACACTGCACACAGAACACTACACACAAAACAGTTAAGACACAATAAAGAAGAGAGGACGACTATGAGTTTTGGTAAATGGGACTCGAACTTATATACGACGAGAAATCTTGAAACCTTGATAACGTATCTAGTTTACTCATTAAACATAATGGTACGAGTTCAGCATTCCAAAGTCTAAGCGACGGGGGCATTAGTGATCGATAAGTAAAATGTAATCAGTAATGGAATGTCATTATTTTCTCGTTAATATTGTTGTGTCAGTAGCATTCTTATGTATTAATCACCAAAAATTTGTCATCTTATCTAACTTGTGGTCTTTGGTATGGAGATACAGCAGGAAAAATGAATGAGACTGACGTAAAAAATGAGGGTTTTGTTAAGAGGGAGTTCATGGCACGAGAGAGTAAAGAAATTGAAATGATTGGGCATCTTCATGGCGATTTATTTAATCAAGAAAAATTTTTAATTAATGGTGTTGACATGTGTGTTAAGTTAGTTCGATCAAGAGAAAATTTCAACCTAATGGCAGGGTCAGTAGATTTAAAATTTAAAGTATGTATTACAGATGCAACTTTGATTGTTCGTAGAGCACGGATCAATCCAAGCGTATTACTTGCACACCAAAAAGTTTTAGCATCTACCACAGCTAAATATCCCATTACGCGAGCTGAAGTTAAAGTTTTAACAATTCCATCAGGTGTTCAAGGAAAAACCCTTGATAATATATTCCTAGGACAAGTACCGAAAAGGTGTATAGTCGGATTTGTTAATAATGCTGCATTCAACGGAACTCTCAATAAGAATCCATTCAATTTTGAAAATTATGGTATCAATACATTTTGTTTATATATCGATGGAAACCAAATCCCCTCGAAATCATTACAGCCATCGTTTGATAGTAATGTGTTTGCTAGTGCATATCATACATTGTTCTCAGGAACAGGTATACATTTTCTTAATGAAGGTAATGGGATATCTAGAGACGAATATGCCGATGGTTATTGTTTGCTCGCATTTGATTTAACTCCTGACTTATCAGCGAATTCATCGAGTCACTGGAATCTTATAAAACATGGTAGTGTAAGACTAGAAGTACGTTTTGAGTCAGCTCTCACGCAAACTATTAACTGTATTGTTTATGCGGAATTTGATAATGTGATAGAAATAGATAAGCATCGTAATATATCAGTAGACTATAGTAGCTAAGATGTATTTTTTGATATTCAATAAATAAAACTATCCAAAATATTTTTTTTTGTTTTCTTTCCTTACATCTTATCCAACCCTCATGTATTTAAAAATATAGTACCCATAATCAGTTCCACATTGTTAACAAGTCTGGGGTACTGAAAAGATGTGTTAACAGCTTAAAACATGGATACCATACAAATAAAACAATACTTAAGTAAAATTGATGAAAGCATTGCATGTAATGTCTATGCAGCTAACCGCTTACCAATATACGTTCATACGCCTATGTACGTCATAAGTAATTTAGATACAGACAGCAAACCCGGATCACACTGGATAGCCATGCATATAGATGGGAATGGCTTTGGTCAGTACTTCGACTCATATGGTAGACCACCACAAGGATATCATAGGACTTACTTAGAAAACAATTCTAGGATGTGGAATTATAACACTAATCGAATCCAACATGATTTTACTACTGTTTGTGGAGAATATTGCATCATGTACATATATTATAAGTATTATGGTAAATCAATGTATGATTTCCTGAACCTTTTTGATGACAACACTATTTGTAATGATGTAATTTTAAGTAATTTATTTGATTCAATTTTTAATATCGAATAATAAATACGATGAACAATAAATCCCGTGGTTTTATAATGAAAACAGTGCCCCTCGTTAGTCTTAATCACTGCGTCATAGTTAAGTCGAGTACGAAGCGGATACGAGGAAGCGATAAGCCCATTGTAATTATTGAATGGTCAAGTTAACGACCTAATGAGGGCATTAGATAACGAAGTAGGGCTAATACAACGCTGAAGCTATCTTTGTTTCTACGCTAGTTAGCAAAAAACGGATCAGTGCATTCGATCGGGCATGGTCGAAAACATACAATTTGACACCAAACTCGACTTTTTTTTTTCTTGTAGGCAGCGACGGTCGTCAACTTAGCAATTTGCCCAAATTTGCCGGTTCTAACTCCTGAGTTAGAACCGGCGAATACCTACTACTGATGTGAAACATACTTGCTAATAGCTTTTTAAAAAAAGATCAGGTTACATTTTTATGATTAAGTCTCACTTTGAATATTTGTAACAACTCTTAAAACTACTCGTAAGATGTTTGTAAAGCGTAACAAACTGAGTTAGTCTGAGTATCAAATACAGAAAAATTAATTAGTCAGCGTAGCGCAATAACTACATATATCATTTACTGTGGAAACTTATGTGGAAACTTATAATTGGCCATAATATTTTCTATTCTGTAATTACATTGTATTTTTTTAGCTGTAAAAAAATTAAAAAAAATCTGTAGCAGTAAAGTCTGATAATAAAACCCATCCAGAAACGGGATGACAATAAAACATACCTAAGAATGCATTTTATCTTAGAGACGAAAGTGCTAAAATAATCTGTTAAGTGTAGTCCTAAGCATCAGTAAACAGAAAGTAGCAAGAAGCTAATAACATGTAATAGACATCAGCAAATAAGTTGTCGTACAAATAGCAGTCGTGTTTTGCGTATTATATGACTGCAGCGTTGTAATAACTGAGATTTATAGCAAACACACAATAGTCATAATTTCCGAAGACACAACGACGTAGAGATTGATTGCTTTTGTTCAGAAAATGTATTCGGTTTGACTGTCACCAAAGACGGATATAAATCTATGTTTATGCGATTGAACAAAGAGCTTTTGGTCGCACCTTGCCATCAATGTCATAGGTATCTTATGTAAACTATAATGTTTTTTGTCTTTTGCTTTACTTCCTAATTACATTTATTTTTAAGCCCCAACGCAAAATGAGGGGTGTTCCGTGTTATACGTTTGACCAATGATATTATATATTAAAAAGAGGCAGATATGTCATAAGCGCGCGCGTTGTGTAACTCAAAAAGTTCCCAATTGGGAACTCTTATTCAGGTGAAGAAAGAGAGCGATGTAGTTTTGACGCGAGAGCGATAAAGATGTGCGATAAAGCAATAAAGCGTGCCTTGCGGACATCGGAACAGATTTTTCGGTTGATTTGTAAGCGCATAACGTATCTATATTTATTTAAACATCCTTGCGTTTGACATTAAAGTTTGTCAGTTTGTCCTAACTAAACGAATGGACTATTTAAATGCTATTTTTTTCAATCGAAAGTTTTGTGTGTTGAGATGTTTTGTTGATGGATTTTAAAATTTATAACTGTTTTTCAGATTTTCCATCATGTTTTCAACAACTCATAAAATCTGCTTGGTAATCATCACGAATTAAATACTATCCAATACTACATAGAAATATCATTCCGTATAATGTGTACATACCTATAAGTAGCCTATGAAACATGCAGAAATTATCACGTTTATGGTACAATTTACCTTTTTACTCACCTATTTAACCGTAAATAATTTTGTAATAGAGGTGTTTCATTTTGAATTTTATAGCCCATTCTCGCCGTAATATCGGATCGCATGATATACCTGTATCCTAGCACTTTTAGTTTTAATGTTATTACCCAGTAATTTAATACCACCTAATTGTATCGGCTCGAACACGTATACGCTTGAACTTCACATAAATCAGGATTTATGCATGGTGTGGCCATTATTAGAAATGGACCAATTAATGTTCGAATTGACCTAAATATACCTATTTCGTTTGTTTTAGTATAACAACGGCGATACGCATTTAACTAGACTTAAATATGATAAAAAAAACTTAGACGTTAACTTACGAAACTAAATAAGACATTCTTCTAGCTTCTAGGTATAACTTCTAGGTACCTAAGATGTGTACGATAATCGTGATTATTATTTTACAATAGTAAATCAAATCTTTGTACCTAGTAGGAATCCTAGTTAGGTATTATAAATAATCCTATTTAGAATTCTTTATATTTTAATCTTATAAACTGTATAGTCTAAGGAAACCTTGCTATTAAATTTTATTGTTCACCGATAAAATCTTGAGATTTCAGATCCATATTATGGTTTTATTAATTATTCTTAGGAGCAAAATTATTAAAATTATTCGTGATCTACGAATATTGCCGTGGGGGACTTTGTTATGATTTTATCTGTAGCTTTTAAGCATACTATCCGAGCACGTTCCTTAAGATTCAGGGTTCAGGCAGACGCGAAATTGGCGATGCTATAATTTGCCAATTAGTCACTCTGATCGGCACTCACTCTCCATGCTTAGTCTTTGAACAAAAACGATTACATACCTACTTAAAAATAGCTATTGTCTAGCCCTAATTATCTCATTGGCTTATGTCATTATTCATTGTAAAGAATATATAGATATCAGTGATAAAGTGATGACTTGCCTACGGAATTGTTCAAGATATATACAAGATATTCACGTGAAGCACATCTCTAACGCAAAAGTGAGTATGTGAAAAACAAGGATTCATCGAAATGAACAACTCTGCAACCACTTTTTTATGCGATAAGGATAGTAAAAGACCTACACGATCCTTTGTTACAATACGGTGTTCCCATTGATATCAAGTCTCCCAGAATGAATACATTTTCGGTTTAATATACCATCATCATTTTAACATTCAGTCGCAACAAAATTTTAGTAACATACAGAATTGCAGTATGTAACTAGGTAGGTATATCGTAGTTCCTCATTAAACCTGAGCGTAGTTCAAATAGTTCAAAGTAAAATAATTGTTATATTAAGTGATAATTTATAACTTGCTGCATTAGATAATGCTTAGCAAAATAAATCATTTCTTTCTTTCTCTTTTTCTAAATTATTTCCGGTTTTATAAATAAGTACTATCTTACTATCGTACGGTGAACCATAATAAAAATATCAGAAAAAAATATGAATTTAGAGCAAGGATTATATCCATTTATTTCTGCTAATAAGTGATATGATTTAATTTCATTTCAAAAATTAATAAAGGATAAAATCCTTGCTCAAAATTCATATTTATTCCATTACTTTTATGTCTGTCTCATAAATAAGTAAATTGTTTTAAGAGAAGTAAATACTCGTATACTTACTGACAAACACTCAGGTAAGAGACCCGTATCATATTGTAAATAATAAATTATTTAACTGTGTGATGTGTTTGTACCTTCAGTGAGGTTTGGTCAAAAATAAGAGATTTAATTCAACCCCTGAGGGCTCGTAAAACAGAATAAGATAGGGGCTTGAAAGCTCTAAATCTGGAAAGCACTTTCAAGCTTATTAATATTAAATACATCTGCTAAATTGAATTATTTAATACAACAGGCAGTAAGGTTATTTTAAGGACATCATCCTACATGATATGTGAATGTCTGAGTGTTAATTTAATTCCCCTACTATGAATAGAACCAGACCCTTTCTTGGGCATTCAGGATCATAACATTCACAACTAACTGGGTTATCGGAGGTCAAATTTACATAAAACAAAGGATTTTGTCGTGTACAGATAAACATCTAGTCATATGTTTAATCGGTTTACTCAGAAGCTTTTAAGAAGAGATTTATTCATAAAAATACATATTCATTGCATACTTAACAGCTGTTTACATGACATTCATTATTAGTTTTACGGTTTATCTCAAGAGACTCAAGTTTTGTTAAGTACTCTGTGGACTCAATCTTATTGTTACCATAAGTAATTTTAGAACGAAGTTCCTTATCGCGCGTTGTGAAAGGGGGCGAGACGGAAAATTTTCTTACGCCACTTTTTGATTCTTACGAATGACGACACTTTTTTTGAAGTGATTCAGAGAGTTTTTCAGAGACTTTCTGAACACTTCAAAAAACAATACTTAAATCCAAAGGAACTTCGTTCCATCCGGGTGTCCCTTGACACCTCTCATGTTTTTTATTCTAACGATGCTTCGTAAATCTCTTTATTTATAGCTGAAGCACTCTTAATACGAGGGCATTTGTGGTTTGTTCAGAAGGTATAATAATTATATTACTAACAGTGACCCGTTAATTCTTTATGGACACTGCAGGGCACGTGTATCTTAACTGAGTAGGCTTTTTGTTTATTTATTTATAATAAGGGCACCCAACACTTATCACCATTACAATGCTATGAATACATAAGCTAAAGGATATGTTACATTTATTGAGTACCCATAATTAAAGGGTGTCAGATGAGAAATTTTATTGTAACAGTTAAACCCTTAATAATATAAATTAATATTTAATCTGTTATTCACTTTAAGTATATGAATAAGGTTAGCTAAAGACACACAGTGTTTCATTGTTGACTTAGTGTCGTTATGTTTATCAGCTTAATGCTTTGTTTGAAAATAGAATCTAGACCAAACTTAATAGACTAGCCTACAAACGAATGAAGACTGGCTTCAATTTAATTGGTGTCTATTTTTAGTAACGGTTTCAATTTACCAGGAAATTGCAAACAACGCATCTATTTCCTTGATTGTTGACAAAAACCCACAGAAGATTCGATTGATTTTTTTTTCTAACATCTTCATTATTTTACTCATTTACCTATTTTAATATATTAGTGCCTTGTAACTGGTATTGTGATATTATAAATGTGAAAGTTTATGAACATCTACGGATTAAGACGAAACTTGACATACATATAGTCTATATCCAGGATAACAATACATTAATAATATGGTAAAATATCAGCAGTGATAGCCTAGTGGTTAGAACGTTGGTCTCCCGAACGCAGGGGCCCGAGTTCAAATCCTGACACGCACCTCTAATTTTCAAAATATTATGTGCGTATTAGAAGTTAATTATCACTTGCTTCGGTGAAGTAAAACATCGTGAGGAAACCTGCACACCGGAGAGTTCCCCATAAAGTTCTCAAAGGTGTGTGAAGTCTACCAATCCGGCCAGCGTGGTAGACTATGGCCTGTACCCCTCACATTGTGAGAAGAGACCCCGAGCCCAGCAGTGGGACAACTATGGGTTGTTACTTTGCTTTGCTTTGCTATGTTAGAATATATCCCGGTTGTATGTTGCCGTGGGATGATTGGGGCGTTTATATGTTAGTGATTTCGTTTTGTGAAACCAGTCTTCCGTGAGTGAAGCTGCAGGCGGACACCGGTTAAAACATATGGTTATAACCGGTTATATATATATATTTAAACTATGGCCTTATTGTGAATACATTATGGATCTTGTATATCTTTAGATAATCTTATTAGGAAAAATCTTAATCTCTATGACATTTAAGCATGATAATGAGGCAAACATTGACCCCAAGCACGGTGCAAAATTTACTATGTAGGAATATGTCAACATAAATTTATTTTATCTGTATATGTAAAAGGCAAAAGTGATTCACGGATGTATCAACGCAAAGGGCAAACCCTTAGAACAAACACAACACAGCGTCACCCAGGGTTGACTGGTGGAGAATGCCATATTAGGCATTAAGTCCGCCCATTGTTATCTAGTTTTTTAGGTTAACAATAAAGAGTGAAATAAATAAATAAATAAATAACACAATAATAACATTTTTTTCCTAGAAACTTCTTTCGCACACGTATTCCTCTTATGACGCAGGCATCCACTAAGGAAGGATTTTTCAAATTTTTCAAAATTTTCCCAAGGGGGTTAAATAGGGGAGTGTATATCTATTTAATTTATATGTTGCAGAACAACGTCTGCCAGGTCAGCTAGTATTTGATATAAGTACATCAAATTACACGAACGGCTTATAACTAAGCTTAGCGTGTAATTGGATCTCACTTTCACGGAGAATATCAGAGTATTATAATTGAGAAATGGCAATATAAAACTAAGCAGGCTCAAATGTTAGCCAATGAATTATCATTGCTGGCATAATGGGTGCTTATTAAGCTGTTGAAAGGTTGCCTCAAGTATTTCATATTATGCGAAGTAGACTATTAATTGCGGCAAATTTCGAAATCTAAATTATTGAGGAAATTTTTGAGCTGATTATGATTACTTAACAGCCGCTTAAGCGTAAAGAGTAGGTATAAGTAGACGGCACAGACTTAAAAAAGAATAGACGGAATATCAACAACAAATTCAGTGAGGCACCCATAGTAATACCAACTCCTCTATTCGTACAAGTGTCACACACACACATTGGCTCCATGCTGTTATTAATCGACCGCTATTACCGCGTCGGATTGGTCGGACCGCACTAAAAATTACGCACACATGGTACGCGGGCGGCATCACTCTCGAAAAGACAAGGCAACGCCCGGGTTATTTTCACGTCGGTGGTAGACGGGTGATGGTAAGTACATAACAGACCACCAGCTTTCATAGGTGGTCGCCATCATGGGACATTACCAAAACTAGAGGAGTCACCATGTTATGCCGGTCCTGAAGGACAGATTTTCACTATTTAGGAAGATAGAGTTTTTGGGGAATGTCATTGACACTCATTACTATATTTTTTATAATTATTTGTTGTGTAAATATGATATTTAATAGTTGTAATATTGTAAGTACTACAAACAGCAAGTTCATATTTTTCGAAATCAAATTAAAATAAAATCCTTAAGGTAGTTCGTCCTTATTATTTATTTTAAAATAAAGTTTTTATATAATATGGAATGGACACTAATAAAATGCTAATGGTATCATTGATACCAACACTAAAAGCTATAAAATAAAGTAATATTCCAGCTTTAATACGCAAAATGTGATAATCAATCGATTCCATTAAATTTTAACATAAACATCAGATATCATTTTGTGCGCTTAATAGAATTTTATAAAGATATTCACATAATTTATATTTTATTGTTCAATTTGCACGTTAAACTTGCAATTATTTAAATATAACACAATTTTTGCTAATGCAAGGAATGAGTTGGCCGTTATTAATTATAATAAATTATTTTTGCTTACATCGCAAGTTTACGTCAAAATAATGTAGATTAAGTATTCAATTAACCTATACAGATATTTACAAAATGCTTATAGAGATAAGTAGGTAGGTGTGAGTCACGGAATCAGTGTCAATGTTAGTTTTTGCAGTGTGTAACCCATATCGGATGTGTGTGTAAGTTTATGGCAGAAATATGGCTTTTATCCTCATGGGATGTGTGATTGATTGAAAGATTTTATAAAGATGAAAAAATAATTATCTATACTAATAAATATAATAATAATAATAATAATAATAATAATATACTAATAATAATAATAATAGATTTGATTTGATTGTTTGCATTGAATAGGCTCTGAAAATACTGAACCGATTTGAAAAATTCTTATACTGTTGGAAAGCTACACTATCCCCGGGTAACATAGGCTATATTATATTTTCAAAAAATGTAACCCAAGGTGTAAAAAATAAAGAAAACCGAAGCAAAGCGAGGGCGGTTACTCGTCAATAAATAAAAGTAAAGTGTATTTCTGTTTATCAAGTGAATAACTACCTACATCTTTAATAATAACTAGCTGTTGCCCGCAGCTTTGCATACGGAAATTATGTTTTAACTTATTCAAACTTTTATCCTAATTTAATTTTCCGGGATGAAAAGTTGTCCTAAATATGAACCAGGGTATCAGTAACAACTTTACCAATTTTCATCGAAATCCATTCAAGGGTTTTCATGTGATGCCCGGACAGACAAACAGACACTTTGAGTTTTATTATAGTATAGATATACAGAGAGAGGATATGACATGAACTTATAGATATTATGTAACACTTATTATTTTAATTCGTTAATTAAGTATACATTTCAATTCTGACTAGGTTTACCTTAACGTTATGTCGATTTTCACGCAATATTTTCAATCATTATGTAGTTATCTATGTGAATTGGTGATCCATGAGCGAATATGAAATGTTCTATCAATCTACGTGAAATCAAGCGAAGCTATTTTCCTAGCGAACTCGCTCAGCGCTCTAGAGCCCGTTCAATTACGAAGCGAGACCCGTGCCAATTTAAGTTTTTAATGGAACATAAACACTACTGAATTATAAAATTGCTATAGTAAGATTAAAATTTACAACAAGTAAGAAATAACTAATAGCAGTGATGGCCTAGCCGTTTGAACGTTCGTCTCCCGAACGCAGGGGCCCAAGATCGAATCCTGGCACACACCTCTGATTTCAAAAAGTTAAGTGTGTATTAGAAATGAATTGTCACTTGTTTCAGTAAAGGAAAGGTGTGTGAAGTCTACCAATCCGCACTTGGACAGCGTGGTAGACTATGGCTTATAGGCACCCCTCACATTGTGAGAGGAGACCCGACAGTTTGACAATTATGGGTTGTGACTTTGAGGAAATACTTACGCATAAACTATCATAACATAATAACTACGTGTAATATACTTGATTATGATTTTTTCCTGAAATCTCCAACTACTAAATAAACAAAGTCCAGTGGAGATTTCAGTAAAAAGATAGTATCTAAAGTACCTATAGATTGTATTTTAGTAGAAACAACACAAACTAAAACGAAAATATAATGCGTAAGTGTGTGAACTGTGAGTGTATGCGTTAGCGCGTGCGTGTGTGTGTAGAAAGCTTTTTTTATTTTAATGCCAAAAGTTTTCTTATGGACTGAAGGTAGTCTTCGTTGAATTTAATCCACTACAATAAGTAATATAATATTCAATTCATAATACTGAATATCGTTACTAACGCCTAGGGCACTAACGGCACTGCAGATCGGATGCCTTGGTTTTGACAGTAATTGTTGTGAATCGCCTGTGTCGGCTATCCGTTGCATGCCCTATACTTGATCTAACAGAACCTGTTTCTAACTGTTGCATACAAAGTTGGAGTTCAAGTTTTTATTTAAGGTTTCATTGATTTTCATGTAAGCTTAAATAATATTGTGATCGTCAATGTTATTGAGAGTCCAGGTTTGTAAATATACTCCACAACCAGTAACTTTGTTTACAAATAATTTTTCAACCTTCTCATAACTCGTTGGCTTCAATCCATTTTATGATTTAGTCTCTTTTCGGATTGCTGCAAATTAGACTAATATCTACTTACTAATTAACAAATATTTCACTTATTTTCAGTCTCGTACGATTAAAACCCTGATACACTAAGTTGACTGTATCGTATGTGACATCAATCAGTGAAATCACACACAAATGAAATCCACAGAACTTTTACAATTAATTTAAATAAATCCTTCCATGTATAATTTTAAACCAAGTAAATACATATTCCATGAAAGCAAGCTAGGAGCTCGCTCAAGTGTGGCCATAGCAATACATTTACCTAACTGTGCAATCAGGAAGGATACGTCTGTTAGTAATTCATTCTAAAGAAGCATATTAATTAGCTGAGATGGTAGATTGTAAACTGGATCAACTGAAGCCTACTCACGGTCTGTTCTGTAATGAATATGCTTGGTATCTTGATTCTGGTTACAATGTGAATAATCCGTTGTATCCGGTGTAAAATAACTTTATTATTTACAACTCATTAGGGATTCGGTAATGAAGTTATTTTTGTTGGGTAAATTAAACCGAGTTGTTGTTACGCTTTCATAGGCTTTCAACTTTCAATGGTTGAAGGTTTATTTGCTAACATCAGATTGAAAGTAGTACCAACGCGTGTTTCGCCCCGAAACGGAGCGAAATCAGGTTAAGTTGAGTCTCCGATATTTAGTCGCAAAATTATTGTAGTGCATGATTGCGTTATGAGGAAGAGGGTGATACCACGCATGTCTTAAAGTATATACCATCATACATCTTAACTGCGAATTGTTGCAAAGTAGACTAATACTAACTTAATAACCAATTTTTTGGTAATAAATATAGATACCTATGTATTTTTATTTAAAAAAATGTGCTGAGGAGTTTCTTGACGGCTTTTCTTCTCCTCCATGACAAACCACCTTTCCGAAAAGCAAAAAATTACGTGCATAAGTGTATCATTGATACCTATATGAATGAATTATTTTGAATTTTTAATTTTAAGTAACTAGTAGAAGAAAGTAATGAATGTAATGTTTGAATTTTCACAAACAAATAAAACATTTATCTTTAAATCTCTAAATTATGTATCAGCGAGCGACCTCTTTTGTTCTACAACGATCGGCCCATGCAGATGCTGTCATACAAGAAGAGTCATGAAGAAATACTAAATATTTATAATAGAAAAAGGAAAAGGTATGTCCACAGGGTATGTCAATCTATTTAAAACATACGTAGCACATTTTATGGGATTCGATTTATTAATCACGGATAGTACCTAGAGATTGTTACTGATTTTAACGTTAGAAAAACTGAAAATACCACGGTACATAATTATATCATGGAGCAAAGTAAAATAAATATTATTTGACAACCAACACCGAAGAATAGGTCTTCCACATATATCTATTGTCTGCTTACTGTTATTGTGAAGAACAATCTAATGTTCGACAGCCACAGTAAAATTAACAGGAGCCCGCTAACTTGCCACCGAACACGCCTGGTCACGTCCCAAACCTCATTATATTATTAGGCTTTCCAGTAGGACTTTAATAAGCTGACACTGTTTATTTTCATATAAGCACAAGCTTGTTACGTAAGCAAACACCTGCGTCAAATAACGAAGTAATGAAAATTGGACCAGAACTGGTCGTACAGGAATCCGGATTCAGAATTCCGTGCCCTTTGTACAGACATTCAACTTTTTCCCCGCTTTTTCCCGTCCAAAAACTTCAATAACATTTTTTCGTATCGAAAAAAGTTGAATGGTTTTGTGTGCAAGGGATTTTTATTTTATTTTTATTGTATTCTAGTGACCTGAATATGGTTAACGTAACCAAAATTTAGGGATTTAAGGCAAATCAAAAAAGCAAAAAAAATCAATCATATTTTAATGAAAGTTATACCTATCCGTATCTAAGGATGTCCTCATAAAATTAACAGTAAAATGATTATACCCGAGCTAAACGTAAACTTAACTTATGTATATTCTTTTAACAATCGATATATTAACAGATACCGGTGATATTGCAGATGCAATCATAGATGAAAAATTCGACTTAAATCACACGAAACGGCGACTACTAGTCAATTTGCAATTGGATTGTATTCGTTACTCGCTCAAAATTGCGTTGAAGATAATGACTCTCATAATTTATCGGCTGCAAGTGTAGTGCAGAACAGCATTAGATGTATTTTGTGATGCAAGGAGGATGATGGATCAGGGGCCCCGGGCAATGACTGACTGCGGATATTCGAGCATGTTTCAAGCCTCCCTCAGGCGCGCTTAGCCTTCGTCCAACCCTAAAGATATGGAAAATAGGATACGTAAATCGACTAGATATTTGATCGAAAGTAAGTACTTTGGTACGAACTTATGCACTTTTGAAAGTGAAGCAGTCGTAGCCAAACAATTTTTTTACAAGTTACAAAACCAGTTAATGCTACATTTCTTCTTGATAATAGTTAAGCAAGATGTAACGTATGACTTAAGAAAGATGTGGATAATCGTTTATTAGTAAAAGCCTAATCACTTGAAGATTTCTTTCTGATCGACTAAATTTAGCGTCTGTTATCTTACGAAGATAACTGGGACGGCATGAGGTCACTCATCCAACTACCGACCGCGTCCGCTGCTGCTCACTCAGGATCGACACAAATCGCCGGGCTATGAGCGCTTATTAGGTACTTACACTTATACTTACGTACAAATACAAATATGAAGATCGTAACTAAGGATTATCGCACCACACGACTAGAGTAATGCAATATCGTAAATTGCAAATCCCGGTGTCAGCGTAAAGCTGCCATATCAAAGTCAATTAGGACCGATCCTGATAGGATAGATTAATGGCAAGCCGAAAGATAGGAATATGGACCAGTAGAGTAAATGGTGTTGTCTATTACAATATGTATTGAAGAGAATTGACGAACCGTGTAGCGCAATGGTTACCTTTACCATCATCGTGGACACATGGAATCCTAGTGTGGGACTATGAGTGTGAATTTACAAATTTAAAAATTACATTATTACCGATCACCCGCTTCCTTCGTAGCGATAACGCATCGGTAATGCCTCTGTTCTTACTGAATATTAGATTAAATATGCACTTTTGTAGTAACCTATTAATATTAAAATACACTTACAATAATTTCAGAGTAAGCGGTATAGTCTGTAGAGTATTGAGATGCGGAATGTACCTTTTGATTTACCTCTTGAGGATTGTAAGTGAATTTTAAAGTTATTCACCTTTTACTAGAAGACCAAATATTATATTTACGTCGCACGTTTAAATTTGGCAGGAAACAGTCATGCATTTTCTAGTAACACTTACACCTAACATAACAATAACAACTAGGCCATTTAATTGAATGTCAATTAAAACATATCTATTCTAACCATTGAAGTATTATTACTAGCGTATAGAACCGACACTGCGAACACCATATTGTATGTCCCAATGCATTGGCGCCACGTGGCTTCAACCTTCAATGGATTTGTTCGATTTTGAAACGAGAACCGGGGCTCAATTTTGAAAATCGAACCTCCCGGGCGGGACACACATTTTGTTCGAGATGTCGGTTCTATGACATTATACTTCAATGATTCTACCGAATTCGTTTTTTGTGGAGTTTAGAGTTCGGCTATGGTGTTATCATTTTCAATTTTATTTTTTACTTTAAATAAGTTAACCACTCTCCCACCTGATGATAAGTGGTAAGATTTCTTAGACTCAAAAAACGTGGGATTTTAGTGCAACATTATTTCAGCGATAACGGTATTCAAAAATATTGCAAAATGTAAGTGACAAAATGTCATTTAATTTCATTGTTTTTTTGCTGAAATACACAAATGGATGAATTTAAAGAATGTCCAGCTGCTACCTAAACTTTGCCATTACTTGAAGATGTGGCGTTTCCAATTACGTCATTACTTTCTAACTGTTTTCGCCCTGGGCGCCTACGAAAAAACCCTCTGTACAAAATAACGATACTCCAACCGTTTTCGAACCATCGTACCGGTTCTGCCTATGTTATATTTATAGGTAAATTAAGTTGCACCCGGTATCGCATGTAAGCCATCTCATTTTATGGGCTGGAAGTGCCGGGACCGTTATATAATTATTTATGGAACCAGCAGACATCTAGAGACACGCTTCAAAAATTATTACATACATGACTAATATGGAACTTGTCTTAAAGTGGTATCTTCGTAACCTTGTTAGTTGTTCTACTGTGGCCATGTAAACGACATTATAATTTCATAACTATTCTTTTTTATATCACTAATCTATACTAATATTATAAAGAGGAAAGATTTGATTGTTTGCATTGAATAGAAACTACTGAGCCGATTTGAAAAATTCTTTCACTGTTTGGAAGCTACATTATCCCCGGGTGACATAGGCTAAATTACATTTTTTTTACTATTTTCCCGAAGCGAAGCGAGGGCGATTTCCTAGTATTAAATACAAAAGTATTAAGCCATGAAAAGTGTAACAGACCTTGTTCGACTATAAAGAGAATCAAAATTCGACTGTAATTCAATGTGACAAAGTGTGACTTCACATTGAAATTTTTAGTGTTATTTTTTTTAATAAATGTGTTTGTAACATATTATTATATTAAAAGAGATAGAGAAAAGAGATAGAGAGAGACAGAGAAAGAATAAAGTCTTTACGGACTCTACCTCTTTATTTTTCCGATTTTAGTTTTATATCCCGGCGTACTGCGGCGTAGCTTAGCAAAATAGATATTTTCTTTCTTTCTTTCTTTCTTTACTGAATTAATAAAAGAGTGGTACTCGTACTTATACCATTTTAAGTCAACACCCAATAAAATTCCATAACTTAAGAGTCTGATTCCTATCTGGCTCCTGAACAATTCAACGGGTTCTATATAAAAGTGAGCCGTAATCTGGGCGATAAATGAGCTAACCATCCTGATGGGAAGTAGCCATAGTCGCCCATGGACATCAGGAACACCAAAAGCCGACCAAAAAATAACAGAGATCAAGAAAGATTGAACTGGCTCCCAAGCCTCCAGCCGGAACACGAGTCGTTCGGTAGCTGAGTCAAAGAAGATACTTAACTGAATAGATAAAGCACTCGGCAACGTTCAACAAGAAGGATCTAATGACATTTCCATATTGTTTGTCTTTGTTTTCTAACAAGTTGTACGATAACCAACCATGGTTATCGTACAACTTGTTGTTGTACAACCTACCAAGGTTGGTTTGGGTTTAAGATGGATAGGACGAAATCACAAATCACTACCTATACGTACCTAGACCTACTCCTCATCACGAAGGATACCAGCCAAGACGTCAGCCAAGAAGTTAATATTATACTAACTTACCTATTCTGTGAAAAAAAGGTTCCATACCGTAGCGTAGCTTAAACATAGTTGCCATAGAAGGTAGCATGCGTTACGTGAGCAAAATGACAGCATTTGTAACAAACCTTTTGCAGCGTGAAAGTGGAAGTTGATTAACCATATTAATATGAACGTGTAGGTAATTGCTTAGTTCCTAGTTTAAGCATCTACTTTAAAAAGTGCCCAGAACATCTACCAGTAGATACGTAGAGCTCTGTTGTTAAATAAATGTTATTGAAATAAATGTTTTTCTTTCTCACTTTCTTTCTTTCAAATCGGTGTCACTTTTAAGAGTGAATGCTTTGAAAATTGTAATTATTTCACTAGGTACTTGACAATAGGCATTCACATTTTCATTTTAACTTTTATCTTATTTTACTTTTCCAATTAACGTAACAATTTTGCAATTTATTAGTCGTTAGAAAAAACATACAACTTAAATCAGCTTTTTGTCATAAGATGGCGCCATCATAGTACCTGTATTTATTGTTACATTGTATCAGTGAACTGTGAAGCTTGCACCTAGTTACTAGTTAATCTACCTCATACTAGATGGCGCTGAACACTATAGCTTCTTAATAGCGTTATCTCGCACACTTTTATATTTTTAGGGTAACAATTTTACCAGTCCTTGCATTTTTATGAACAAATGACTTTTCAAATAATTCTAGGTAGGTAGGTAGATAGGTAGCTAGGTATGTGCGCCAGGCCTGGTAATGGACATGAACTGCATAAATGCGATGTTTTATTACATTTGAGGTTTAAAGGTTTTCAAAGGTTTCTTTTTTATTTTAAGGGCACCACGTTGAAGCTTTATTTTTTATGACATTAAATAAAATTGTACTTACCATGCAGTCTCCCCGCACACAAATGGCTCGGAATCCTGGCTTGGTGCAGGGCGTTCCATCAGCTACTAACGCCAGGGAAGCATAAAACTGCTGACCGCGCGGTCTGCAATTAAGCGTACAAGGTGCGTTCCCTGTAAAAAAATATTTATTATTTTCCTAACATAACATGACTTTTAATCTTATTTTAATGTAACTGATATCTTTGTAGATTTCTCTTTACTATGGGGATAGTGAATAAATTATGTTTGCGGAACTAATAGGTGTAGAAATAAAATATTAAATAAACTTTTAGCGAATAAAACAAAAAAAAAAATTGGATACTCAAGAGTAAATAGGTTCTCAGTCTCCTAAATTAGTGCCCTTTTCCACGTCATACAATACACCTACTATCAATATTTACAGTCAAGTATTAAATTATAACTACTTAACCCAGTCCTGGATTTGTCAATAGGCCGTATAGGCCGCGGCCTAGGGGCGGCAGCGTCCTAGGAGCAGCAGATTTCAGAAGATGATAATATATTATAGATGATTATGCTATTAAAAAGTGTCGCAAAAAATTGTAATTCTTGTTTTTTTACGCACTTTCTTCTTAGTGACTATACAGTGCCTTCCTTACTATGAATGGAAAATTATATTATTATTTTAGAAAGGTACCTACATGGGCGGCGGAAATAAATTGGCCTACACTCATAATAAATATAAATCCGGCACTGACCTAACCTAAAAATAAGACTGAGACCAAATCAAGCTAGCAAAAATAACAAGAGTCTTCAGAAAAGCTCTTAATTACTGAAATTTTTTTCAAAACAACATAACCAAGTTACCTTACAAGGACTCACCGTCAACGTAGGGCACCCATGTGTAAAACCGTCCACGGAACGGTCTGCGGTCATACACCGCGCATTGCTCACCGCGAGAGTCTCGTACCGGGCCGGGGCACGGCTGCCAACACAACGCCCTAATTAGGTACTTATAGTGGTTATTGTCCTAATTACTTATTGGATATGTCGGTTATTATGTTGATCTGAGGTTTTATGCGTCACTGCTCTGCGATTGCGGTAGAGGGAAATGTCTATGACGATCATAATGAAGTGTGCTTTGACATGATTAATTATAACGATGCAGGTTATGAAGGCAGGAAATGCATTGATTATATAACCTCCAATAATGTTGAGACGTTGTTGAAAAATAAACAAAATATTATTTGTTATGTAATCGATAAATTGACAACAAATATAATATTATATTTGGTATGTTTAACCCACTGCGACTGACGTGCCCTACTTTTAACTATTCTCCTGACGTGGTAGTCTACCAGACAGACCCCTTTTTAATGCTTATATTATTATTTGGCTAAATTGCTATTCAGGCAGAGGATTAAAACAGGCTGATAAAGATATCTTTCTCGCTCGTGTACCCATACACTGCAGCAAAAACTAACTTAGATTCGGTTTGTTTCCGT
>OZ010700.1:6644597-6689452 GCA_963932265.1 Thymelicus lineola | reverse complement strand
GGTGCTCAGTTTTGAAAATAGAACCTCCCGGGGCGGGACACACATTTTGTTCGAGATGTCTGTTCTATGACATTATACTTCAATGGAATTCACGGAAGATTTTTGTACTGTAATACTGATACCTAACTTAAGTCGGGTTAAATGTAGGTATTTATTATACCTTTGTTTTTACTCTCGAGATAAACATACTAACGTACAATAAGAATGCAAATCGCGCAACAAGCGTCACAGTTAAAAATGTATTCCAAAATATCTTACGGAGAAATTGGGACACTCTGTCTCTGTTTACGCTGGAGTGTTACAAATTGTATTCCCACACGTCATCAGTTAACACGTCATACAACAAAACAAAGGCACAGACAATAGCCAATGCATTGTTCATACACGAAAAACTTACTATGTTTTTTTTCTCTACCTGGCCTTTTCTACCGAAATTCAGACATGAAAATCTCGATATTTATTTCATTGACAATGAAACGGCGCTGACCGTTGCCAAGTGGTACAGATAAGATGAAAGTTGGCAACCAAATAGATCATGTTCAGACTTAAAAAATATGGCAAATTTTATAGTTACGTCCCCGTGATATGATTTGTACATTTATATAATATATGTATTTGTGAAATCTATCTTCCGAGGGTAAAACCGCGGGCGGAATCCAGTTCAATAATATCATACATTTTATAATAGAAAGTGATAGTAGCTAGAAAGATAGCTGAAATACTGTATCGTACCTTCCAGATAAAACAAGGAAATAAAATTCACATGAGTTTAGTGAAAGAGGATATCTAAAACATTAGAAAACCTAGAGAGATGTAATAGTTTATTAATTTCTAACATCGGTTGAGTATGACGCAATATAACCTGTCAATGTTCGACTAGTCATTAATAAAGAACAACCGACACTGAACGACTTGGGAGGGACCAAGATAATCTCCACGTATCACTTCTGAATCAATCAAAACAATGAAAGTGATCTGTGAAGAATTGATATGAGCCAGTATCATCGCCTAAGATCAATGCGAGAAGTAATTAAAGAAAAATAATCATAGGCGGCTCGTGGCGGTGAGTGCGTTATTATAACAATTTCATAATTTTAATTACAAGACAAAAGTGTGTGGCGCCCCGCCGTGGTGGAAAGCGGTGATGAGGAGCACTGAAACAATGTATCGCATACCAGACAGACTAGGGCTATATAGCTATATTTCTCTGTTTAACCGAAGCAAAATATCCGAAGAGATTACTCTACAAGATAGTTTCGGATAATCGTTTAAATTTTTAACATTGCCTGGTAAATAATTTTAGTCAAGTCATTTACTTTGACTTTAGTTTGGTCATGTTTGTCAGTCCAGCCGCAGCATAGCAGAGACTGTTATTTAGCTAGCTGTGATTTGGTATGGAAATACAACTACTAAAATCTTAAAAAGAAAATTTCAGTGTACCAAGACTACTAAGTACTTCGGTTCGATACGGTCAATGTCAGAGACTCAGTTAAACATCCATTGTTTTTACATACACTATTCATATACCTTTAATCTCACCGATTTTCTAGCAACTCATTCAAATTAACCTAACAGTTGGTTATGATAAAAAGAACACAACTTTCACAACTAAAGCTAACCTTCATTAAATTTTGAGATACGCAAGTACACGAGTACCTTCAATAATGCAACCACAAGCCATAAATATCTTCGCTTTGTTTGACCTATAACTAAACGTCCCAGATAAACCCATTCTTGTTCGGAAACATTACTAAACTTGTACATCATTCGCATCTTGTTAACACGCCATTTGTCTATAGCTTCAAATGATACACGCTGATTCAGCATATTCTAATGGTTCTACAAACATAATATAGAAATCCAAAAAGCAATGCAAACAAAGAGATAATAATTGGGCATTAGCAAAACTAAAGGTGTTTAGTCACTCACTACATTATTTGCTTCTTTCTTATCTTTTCTTTCTTGCCGGCATCGCATTAGTGATGCTAAGTATTACTGAGGTCCACGGGCGAATGATGACAAAAAATTGTATTATTATAAGTAAAGCTAATATAAATAAATATTTATAATTGAAATATCTTATATTATAGTGCGGAATTAACCAAAAACTAAAAAAAAACTTAAATTATAAAAATAATAACTATAATATATTAATAAAAGGAGTCCCCTTAGGCAAGGTTCTGAAGATACTGGCAGCGTTCCCCCTTTGAATAGCTAGACTAATTCTTTGGCCAAGGTAGCTGCCAGCTCTTCGGTCTCCTGTGATGTCGACTAACCTTTTTGCTATTTCCTTAAAAATACTTATAGCGCTAGGACCCCCCAAAAGCTAATATTATAAGCGTGTTAAAGAGTTTATGAATGTGAGTGATTGTGAGATCTTTTAAAAACTGAAGTTTTGAATCCACAACAGTCTTAAGCTTAAAGATTTTCTGTTTTTTAGGGTTTTCATTTTCAATTATACTATCCATAAAATAACATTATATTACCTACTGGAAGTATATTTCATTAATTAAATATAATACATTATTTTAAAATATTTAATTGTTTTACTAATAAATTTAAATTTCCCGTCGCGATCTTACAAGATGTTAATTTAACAAAGCAATTATATTTTTAAATAAATGTTCCAACGAAAGTTGTAATCATAATGTCTCTCGTAATAGTGTCGCTTAAAAAGTTCATCATTAACTGGCAATTGGCAAAAAGATTAATTAAAAAAATATTTTAGAGTACATATGAAATTTCATGTAACGCCATCTATTGGTTAAAGAGAGAAAGTCTTCACAATAATTTTACACAATGAAAATAAACACATTGTTACTTGACGTGTACTACTCGGATCGTATGCAAGACCCTTTAAATGATTGTCCGTCAATCAAGAGCGCTGTCGAAAATCTGTTGTAACTTGTAATACCAAAGACGAACGCATGTTCGTATAAACGTTCAATATTGCCTTAATTTGGTATGTTGGACGCGAAAGGGCGGCTAAGGTCAGGTACACGTACTTAAAATACCCTTTGAAACTAAATGCAGTGAGGAAAATTAAATATATTTCTTATTATTTAAAATATAATAAGCAGGTTTGCCGCTTTCTTCTTACAAAATATGTATGTCGGTGATGCCTTGATAACCAATGTTTACTTATGAATACTTATAAACACTTTAATAAGTGTTAATTTAATAATTGTTAATAAGTAATAATTGATAATTCAAGTGTTGTCTGCTTGTTGTTTGGTTATTTACGTAAAAATATTATTGGTAAAATTCCGGTTTGGTTGCAGCGTTTGGAAATTCAAAATATTTCAGTAATGGCATTTTTATGCTAATGTATTTATCTTGTCCGTCTAAAATTAATTTCTTAGTTTATGATATTTATCAAATTTGAGCAAGGTTTAATTTTATGGCGTGGTATAGAGAGTCACGTTTACATTCTCTCTGAGTAAAAATCAATCTCTCGCCCTTCGCGACCCCGTTAGGTCACGACGAGTCAAGCTAATTGAAAACAAAGCAAAAATGAGATGGTATTGTTTTCAAACATTTGTGAAATAGAGGGGTGACAAACTCTTTGCTTTGTATTGGTTTAAGTCAACGTCAAGTTCTGAGATTCCATACTCATTGTTCCTAAATAAATATTCTTTAATTGTCAACTATTTATCATGCAGAAACATTAAAGTAAGTTAAGTTACTTAAACTATATCAATTGACAATATTTTATGTGGAATGTGCTTTTGTTCATGATTATGTCAATTACAAAAAAATAAATTTAAGTTGTATTTTATCTTCTTAAATATTTATTAAAATGTGCACATATTATAATTATCATCCCAACTCATTAGAGACGAGAATCATATCCGCTTCACAAACTTCTCTTGCATCATACCAATTGCAACATAATAATATCTTTATAGTATTAAAATTTTAAAAGAAAGTAAGCATTTACTATTTCATGGTACCTATGTACGTTAAAATATATTCCTAGCCATTCAATAAATTCGCAGCTGTATAAAAGTTCTCTCGTTCAACTCCCGTACTTTTATCCCGTTGAGGTCGTTGCCCGATGCACTCTAAGCAGATATCACGCTTTTGCAAATGCAATTTGATTACTGCAATTTTAACCTAACGGACTTGTTCCGTTATGGCTGTCATTTTACAATCAATACTCATGAGTTAGGTGTGTTTGGTTATGGCTTCCATGAATTTCAACGTTGCTCGTATAAGTATTGAAATCTTAATCAATTTGCAATGGAGTCCTTATTTGAATACAGAGAAGGTAAGACTGCTTGAAGATATTATATTTTAGACTTTGATCATGGATTGTATAGTTTTTAGAAAAATGGCGGGAACAAAAACGATCAGACAAAAAATTAAAAAATCATTGCTTAGGGATGTATTGGGTTGATTAATTTTTCTTTCTGTCAATCTATAATACTTTTTTGGCCACCAAACCATCTGTGATACCAATGCCCATAGGTGACCGTACCGTCTTACTTTTGGGCAATAAGTATGTTCATTTGTCTGCTAATCACATAAAAAATGTATAGACTTCGATCCGTTACGGTTTTATAATAACTTATTGTGTAAATGAGTTCTGTCACTTTAAAATAAGTTACTTATGCCACAGAAGACACAATAGTACTTAATTGTACTTATATCAATTATACATTTTACTTTTTAATTGGTGGAACTTGTTCCTGATTACAAGCATAAAAACCCTACTCAAAAATTATTATCCATGGTTCTTCTTTCAACAGTTCTTACAACATTGTTATATTTATATTTCAATTATCTTATTATACTATAACCAACCACAATAGTAATGGTACCGCTAACGGTAACCTGGTAGTTAACATCTGTGGTTTCGCGGTACTGGGGACTATATCTGTTTGAATATCGAATATGAAATCAGCACTGTGGTTTAATGTAGTACACTGTGCATTATACCCTTACCCTTGTTTTAAAGTTCACCTAGATTACCTAGATGTCGGCGGACTCTATGGATTTTGAGTTATATTATAACTATCTGTATTATGGCTATTTTGTATTTCTTCTTGTAATTCTTCTTGTAGTAATTTTGTTTATTAATTTCCTTTCTTCCTCCGTTTTGCTTTTGATGTAATTGGGTAGATCTATCCATTATCCATCCATCTATCAGCCTTTGGAAGTCCGTTACTGGACATAGGCCTCTCCTAACAAACGCCACTCTGACTCTAAGCATTCTGAAGCCAGCGGACACCCGCTGTCTTCTTCAGGTCGTCAGTGCATCTGGTTGGGTGCCGTCCTGAGTTTCTTTTTCTGAGGCGTGGTCTCCATTCGAGGACTTTTCTTCCCCAACGTTTATCGGTCCTTCGAACTATGTATAAGGCCAGCCCATTGCCACTTTAGCTGGCTTATTCTCCGCGCTACGTCGATCAGCTTCGTTCGTCTATGGATTTCTTCATTTCTGATTCTATCGCGTCTCTGCTTCACGGGGTAGTCTTAGTACTTATTGATGATGGAATCGAACAACTTTTGAAGCGCCACAAGGAGGGGTTTTCTACCAATTCTCAGCAGCTCTGTTGTGATCCCATAATCACCCGGTGCCATGTTGTTTTTAAACTGTTTCAGAGCTTCTCTAATCTCATACAGACTGACGTCCGGGATGTCCTTGGTATAGTTCTGGGTTAATTGAGCTCGCTTGTCTCTCTCCTCAGGAGCTGGAGCTTGCGAGGAGGCATACAGCTGTCCGTAGAATATCTCCGTTTCGGTTTTTGGTATACAGGTAGAGAGATAGTTTGTACTCTTCATTAATCCATTTAATATTTTTTTAAATATTAGTCATTAATGTTTGATACTGCTTGTTGATAATAATGTTTAAGTATGTATTAACTATAAAAATTAACGCATTAAATAAATTAAATTTAATTTCTACTTCTAGTTCATTATTGCAAAATTTAATCACTACCATAAATAACATGTTTTAAAAAACATAAAAAAAATATTGATTGAACTTGTCCCAGAAAAATCACACAAAATCAACACAAGACAAACATCAAAAACCGCTTACGCGCTTTTAAATAGAAACATCTGATACTTTGGGAGCGTCAATTTGATCCTAATAAAGTTAACTTTTATTTTATTTACAGAGCGCCGCGGATGGGATACGTAAATTATGATATCTCGGACACAAAGCCGGACGCCGGTCGCGGTTGCCGGTGGTATACGGATCCCGTTGCGTCGTAGTTTGCTACTACTATGGATATTCGACTCGAACTCATTCGTTCGAGATGGGCCAGATGATAGAAAGCTACCGTTAAATACTTAACACATTTTTATTTGAGTAAATTTTGCAACA
Source organism: Thymelicus lineola (assembly GCA_963932265.1). NCBI lineage: Eukaryota > Metazoa > Arthropoda > Insecta > Lepidoptera > Hesperiidae > Thymelicus > Thymelicus lineola. The sequence continues at coordinate 6,683,121 of OZ010700.1, read as the reverse complement.
ATGCAATATAGTTTTCGTTTGTAAAATTTTTAATGGTTAAAACTTGACGTTTATATTTTCAAGATTATATTTCTTTTTAACGAAACTTTTTACTAGTATTATTAAAAATACAATATGTTTTCTTTTTAAATTACCTACGTATAATATTTATGACTCTTCTGACTAAGCGGTTCTACTTACTGTTTTAGTAAAAATAGAATAAAGTGTCTGTAGTAGATATGCCGCCCGAAGACTGCACAGGCGTACGATTCTAGGTATTTAAAATATTGAATGGTTTCATTAAATGTACAGCATTATATCTGACTGTGTGTCTAATTTTTTAGAAAACCATTATCGGCTCATGTTATTAGGCTTTTCCTTACAATACTGTTCCAGTGCGGATTAGTTGAATGTCGAGTCGAGTTTAACCATTAATGTTAAAAGTAGATTCGAAAACCAACAGTAATCGTCGGTCAGTGTAACCAAGAGGATCGTAGGAGGCATTGCTACGTTTTATCTATCGCGGCGTATCATTAGATATCATTGTGATCTATGATCAATGCGCCTACAAACGGCTATGCTAGGGTTGACAAAAGGTCAGCTATTCTAAAATTGTAAGTACCTGACAGCGCAGTAAAAAATATGCGCATCTTTTTGCGGATTCATTAATTGAACCATTAGAAACCTGTACAGACTGGCTAGAAATTATTCTCTAATCATTTTTAAAAAGATAAGTACCTTACTACCTACGTCTAAATAATTCATTCCTATGTAGTTTGTACAATATTATTACTTGATTGGGCATTATTATCCGATAATATTTTGGTAATAACAATATTTATTATTTAAATTTTAAGAACATGCAGAAAAAAAATAGGTTTAATAGGTTTTGAATTCCATTAGGGGAATCTAGAAAAAACAAATATTCTCTAATCATCGTTTTACCTGCTCGCACCTTATTTACACTTTATACTCGTATTACACTATTTAATTATTATAACCATTGCACAGATAGACATTATAACTATAAATGAATTATTTCAGAGATTAATCTAAAAGTAAAGACAAAACTGATTAAAAAATATTTAGAATGAACACTTTGTGTAATTTCCACGTTTCTGAGCAAAGCGTCCTTTATTAGTCATACCTCATAAATCCAAATTAAATATTAAAACGTCTAATAACTTTCAATAATGAACTGTCATCATAAATACACAAAAATACGGCCATCATCCTTTTTCGACCCGACGACAAGATATTCTTATCTTAATAACCATTACCGACCCTATAATGAAACAATTAAGACAATACGAATGAACAATACGAAAAAAAAATAAGAAGCTATTAATCTTCCTCACAGTACATCTTGTTTGTTTTCCTGTGTCAAACACGAGTTTGGTTTTTAAACAGGGATTATCGAAAATCGGATTACTATCGTGTTATCTGAAGACGTGTTGGGATGTATTAGATTGTTAATAGGATGTCGGGTCTCTTGGGACTGAGACCGTCAAGTATTGGGTAAACGGGCCGATAGTTCATTATTATGTTAATTCCTTGACTACGACTAATCCTTGTAACATTCGTTTTTGTCAATTGTAATTGATCGACTGAGTAAAACGTCGTGGGTTGGGATTTGGGAACATCTTACAAGATGTTTAAAAAATGGTGCATCTGTAATTTTGGGTGAAGATCCGGCATTCCAGACCGAAGCAGTTTTGTCCCAGATAGTTGATACAATACAATTTTGTGTTCGCCCGCTTGTACATTTTATAGTTTTGTGATCTTGGAAATCGTTGTATTTATATGTAACTTTTGCCGAATACAAAAAAAAAAACATTAGCTGCTCGTGATTGGTCATCATTTCCCATGAATATTACAACATCAAGGTAAGACGCTTTGCCAGTTGAAAGACTCTCTAAAACTGCAATCGATTGGCTAGTAAAACACTTTCGTTTTGAAGACTCTCACACATTACTTGAGTGGGAGCACCGATACTATTTGATATTCCAGATTATTAATACATATTCCAAGTTATTAATATTCAGCCTGATTATTTTCCTACTTATTATCCTATTAATATTCCAGTCAATTAATATCCCAGCCTATTAATGTTTCAGCCTATTAATATTCCAGATCATTAATTTTCAAACTTAATATTCCAGCTGGCCACATAGTTCGAAAGACCGATAACCGTTGGGGAAGAAAGGTCAAATGAAGACCACGTCTCGGTAAAAGGAGCACATGCCGCCCCCTGACCAGGTGGACCGAGATGACTTGAAGAAGATAGCTGGTATCCGCTGGATTCAGAAGACTCAGTACCGGTCTGAACCGCGTATATTAGGGGAGGCCTATGTCCAGCAGTAGACATCTAAAGGCTGGATGTATGTAATATTCCAGCTTATCAATATCCCAACTCACCTGGTTGGGTCTCTAGGCAGGCACTGTCTCTCCTGCACAGCGACGCCCCCTCCGCAAGTTCTGGAGCAAGCACTCCAGGCGCCCCATGCACTCCACGCGTATGTCGTCACGTTCGTTCGCGTCGCTTGCATCAGCGTCGATTGGACCTGGAATTGTTTGCGGAGAATATTTAGGGCAACAGTCTTAGAAAAACATTTGTCCATTCAAATTTTCAGGTGTAATTCTTAATTTACGGTCAAATCTATCATCGGGCTCATAGTTCAGCAGCTTGTGTTGATCCTAATAGGTGATTGATAAGGTTAAGGAACAGTGTGTGCGGTCGGTGTTTGGATAGGCGACCGCTAGTGGCAAAATTTTCTTGAGCGCTTCCATGTTTTGGAGGGCACTTAAAAGCCGTCGGTGTTGCATGAATACTTCTGACACTAACTCTTCCACCAATCCGCACTGGAGCAGCGTGGTGGAGTATGCTTTGGGCATCCTCAAGAGCAGAAACCCGTGCTCAGAATTGGGCCATTAATGAAAATAAGCCTTCAACATCAGGTCCATATACGATAGGTCGTTAGGTCCTGTATTATGTAAGTTAAGTTACGTTTATACATATATCTTGTTTATAAAAGTGCCTTCAATTATTTCACTTTCGAGCGTAGCTACAAAATACATATCGTAAGTCCCGCATGATACACAGTAAATTAAAATATGCACAATCCACGTTGAGTTACAAGTTTAAGAGCATAGATAAAGAAGTTTCAGAGGCCCTAAAATGAGGCCAATAACCTCTAAATATTATACAATACACCATAAACAAAATATGAATAATTAAAATACGATAACGGATTGTCTAATAGAATGCCTAGAACAAGTCGTGTCATTCGATTTCAAGGCTATGAGATCTAGAGTAGGTAATGTTCTTAAGTCGATTCGATTATGTTCAAACGAGTTTATTGTACCATTATTAAATAGGTACATACGACGATAATTGAATAGTGCGTTTATTTATGTTTATTTTTTTACATTAGAAAATTGTACAATAGGAAAATGAATTGGTATCTTCTCTATTGAGTGAGGTGATCCTGAGATCAGTAATATTTTCTTATGGTGGTGGTTTAATTTCCAAATAACCATCAATCAGCCTTTGGAGGTCCACTGCTGAACATTTCTCCCTTAACAAGCACCACTCTGACCGATCCTGAGCCTTTGAATCTACCGGATACCCGCTGTCTTCTTAAGGTCGTCAGTCCACCTGGTCGGGTGGCACCCAGGGCTCTTTTTACCGAGGCGTAGTCTCCATTGAAGGACCCTTCTTCCCTAGGTTATTGGTCCATCACATTGCTTGTATTTATTTCAAACACGCACATTAGGTAATAAACACCTGCAACATCTTTTCAGCTTCAAGGGTTGACTAGTACAGAATGCCAAGGAATTAAGTCTGCTCATTTTACGCTTATATTCTTTAAGATTTTGCAATAAAGATTAAATAAATAAATGCGTTCATGGTTTTTAAGTGGAAAAGGGTTTTAAGGGTATCATGATTGTTTTAATCGTTTAGGTTGCTCTTAGAGAGCCACTAATAATACGTTAGCCCACTACTACAAAATAGTAATAGATCGCGTAGCTAGGAATGTTGTATTAAAGTTTTAGCTTTTATTACATTATTTTTTACGACCAATAAAACGATAAAGCACGACGAAGCATGGCCGTAGTTGACTCGAATGACAAAACATTTGGTATCTATTTATAACATTCTAGAAGCAACGAAACGTAAATTAAAATATCGTTCATGATTGATCAAAGTATGCGTGCCTACCTACAATTTCTCTGATTGACCAACCTACTTGGACTGATCGATTGGTGATATTGATAGGTCATTGACGCATGTTAAAATTCCGCGCGGCAAATTGATATTAGGCAATGCAATTACGATTTGGGAGACAATACAATTTTTTTTGTCACACGGTCCTGTTGTAAAGTAGTGATTAAAGTCGATCAACGAATTATCTCAACGAAGTCTCAAACATTTCTGTAAAAGAGTTTAAAACGTCATTTAACTTAATTTCCTAATAATTTTATGTATGTACGGTCTACATTTGTCGCAGTTGGACAAGGTGGACATAACTCATAAGAAAGAAAACAAAAAGAAAATGCTATTGTTATGATTATATAATGTACCCTGTAGCTAAGTAGCTACAGTAGTAGCTGTAAGTAGATTCAATGGTTTTAGTTTCGCAAGTAAATCATGTTTCAAAGAACATGCTGTGGGAAATATTCTAGTGAACGAATTGCTGCATTAATATTTAAATGTAATATAATTTATAAATTTTTCTTTCTAACCGCATAGACCACACACAGTACGCGACGATTGTGAACGAATCACTCTAACGAACTTTGTTTTTTAAGTCATTGTTCAATAATAAGCGAGTAAATATGTAAGATAAACGAAAAATCTCTTTAATTTAATGAAAACACGACGTGTACTGTACAGGTGATCAGAATTATTAAATAGTAGCGCTCAGTAATATAACAAATACCCCATCTCATTCTAAGGCTTGATCTACCTTATGGAAATTTTCTGAAAATGCGTTCAATTAGTTTTTGTGTGAAAGAGCAAGAATTGGCCATACAAAATTTTAGATTTATAATAGTATATATAATATATAATATTTTATATTTATCTATAATTTACTTATAGTATAATTTAGTAGGACGTAATTGTTGCTTTTTTAAAATATCGATTTAGAAATAAACGCACTTTAATAAAAACAATATCAATAATGGTAAAAAAATCTCCCACACTTTTATCACATTGTAAACAATCGAGGGCCAAAATAAGTTAGTGATATTTGTTTTCTGTATCACACTATCACCTTGACTCAACAGAGTTCATTTATTGAGGTTATTGAGTCATCGTTTAACTAACATTATAATTAACAAATTCCAAAAGTGAAATTATACATATTTTATTAAAAAAACTGATAATTACCGAAACATTGACTGGGTAGTTTGGAAAAAAGTATTTTTTTGTCTTTTATTTTCGTCTATCGTTTATCGCATGTAGTAAGAGTTGAGATTTAATGCTCACGTCACGCAATACAATGTCAAGGTGAGAAAAATGTACCGAGAGTCAAGGAATTCGCCGTAATAAAAAGTCGTAAATCACTGCCTGTTCAAAATTCTGGTAATATTATTAGGCAAACATTGTACGTGTTGCTTATAAACTTCCTGCCTGATTATAAATATTAGAGCAATTTTAGTTTGATTATGAATAATGCTAGGAACAGGTGAACGTATGTTGAAGAATGCAAGTAAAGACAAGGTTAATGACCTTAATTTACAGCAAACTTCGTGAAATGCAAAGACCAAGTACCTATTGCTATCCCATATAAGAGATGGAAATATCCTCTAACCTAAGGTTAACTTGGATAAGGATACTTTCGTTTTGGGTGTGAGGGGCTAAACCCATTCTTGATCCCATACCAACCCTCACTCATGGTAAACGGTTCTTAGCAATTCACTAGGCCTAGAGGTCTTTTCTGCTTCAAATAAAAATTAAAAATGCACATCAATAAATTGAGTAGTTGATTTCGAGTAGCATCGTCTGGTAAGGATTATAATACAAAAAGCGAATCAAGGGTAGATTACCTATTAGTAAAATGTCCCATCAAAAAATATTTTTTAATTACATCTCATCACACACTCCCATGTACCAGGTAAAAAGGAGACTATAACCACTTGTATTAAAAGTGTTATATATTTTTTGTATTACATTTATTTATTTACCAGCATTGTTGATTTCGTCGTGAATCTACTGTAACGGTAATTTAAGTTCGTTTGATTTCCTCACGATGCCGCGCTACTTGTGCCTGATATCGAATCTAGCTATATCTGCTGATTTACCTTATAGATCAGGAAATTATACAGAAATTCTACAGAGATTATTTATACGTACATATTTTGCGTTCAGTGTGAAGCATCAGTAATAATGTAGGATGTAGGACCCAAATACTTCTATGCATACTACTAAATAGGCTGGTCTCCTCTTCATTTGTCTCATTCGTAAAACAAAAATGTATAATAATGATAATAGAGATGTCACATATAATGATATGAATTATATATTATTACTGCCCTAAGGTTGACTGGCAGAGAATGCTTTTAGCATTAAGTCCGCCTTTTGTTCCTTTACCTACTTGTGTAAGATTCAATAAAGAATAAAATAAATAAATAAATAAATGGCACATTAACTATTTAATAATCGAATAACATAAAAGGAGTAATATATATTTTCTGAATTTCCGATTTTCATGTATGCAGGGGGTTTCGGGGGCGATAAATCGATCTAGCTAGATTTCATTTTTAGAAAATGTCGTTTTATCCGTGTTTTCAGGCAATGAAAAACTGCTACAATAGACTCTTACTGACATCTATTGGCGAGTAGCAACACTAAAGCTACTTTAGTAGATGGGGTACTACAAATTTAATAGCACATTTGCTGCAGATCACCGAAGAAACAATTCATTCACTCATTCATTCATAAACCGTTAATAATACATGTAATACGATGTTTTGTTCGCTCTTTAATTGCACGATGTTGTCATTTGTCATTATCTCATTCGTGAAAATCTATTTGACGTCTCTTCAAAACTTATTTGTATGTGTGTTTATCTGGCTATTACCCTTAGTTATTAGCAATTATCTACAGAAACATGCACGATTCATTCAATATTTTATAGCATGACATTGCCGGCAATAATGTTTTAATAGATCCTGTCCTGATGTATGTATGTTATTGTCACGTAAAGCGTGAGGACGGTCGGACGGTATTAAATTAGTTTTGTGTAAGGTATCTATTATTATGAATTAGAGTATAACTATATAGTTAGATTTTAATGTCGTGAGAGTAGACCTGATATAAAAATTTCTTTCTTTTCTTGACTATAAAAATTTCTTATTGTAAATAATCTTATTTACATTCGTAAAGACAACAAATCCTGATTACTATAATTATGAGTTAGAGTATAGTTAGATTTTAATGTTGCAGCTAAGACTTGATATCTTGACTATAAAAATTTCTTATTGTAAATAATCTTATTAACATTCATAAAGACAACAAGCCCTGATTAATCTCTGTCTTGGGGCGAAACACGTGTTAGTGCTAGTAAGTACATATACATATACTTTCAGAGTGTAGCGTTTAAATTAATTTATAGCGTTTTCCTATGAAGAAGGAAGTATCAGCATGGTATACCACCATATATTGTGTTCACGAATTGTTGCAAAGCGGTTCAATAGTTTTAATATTAACTTCATGAAAATATCTCACAGAAATCATAAACTCTTCAAAAGTATAATTAGGTTGTGATTAGGTTTAGCGATGTTAATCTTTGAAGTCGAGTAAAATCTTACCGGTTGTCCGATTTCTGTATTCGTTTGTGCATACACGAGCAAACCCTGCAAGCTGCATGAAGCTAATCTGAAACAAAAGACGTAGGTTAAGATCCTTTACAAGAGTACGCGAAAATAATAACCTTAAGATTTATTGTGTTTACTCAACATGGAAGCATCGTTAACCGATTGATGTTCCAAAAAGAGAACGGTGTAATGTATTTCTTAAAAGGATTCCTGCATTGGTGTTGAAAGGTAACGGTTTTGTGAAATAATAAAATTTATGTCAGTTTTCTGCTGAATGTGCAGTAATGGTATTTATATGTGTTAGATACAGCTGTTCAACGTGGGGGGTATAACGGGTGTCATGTACTAGTTTCCAATCATGGCTTCGTTCGAAAAGTGGCCTCACAAAACGAAATTATTAACAAAAGTTTAAATTAAACCCTGATTTCTTGTTCTGGACTTGAACCTGTGCTTGAACTATCTGTGCGCTAAGATTCATCTTAAGCGTTAGCGCGAGATGGCTAGCCTTAGGTAGAAATTTGAATGATAAGTTTGAATTTCTGTTCTCGGTCTGTGTGTGTGTTCTTTTCTTTGTGTGTTGTCCATGGCGAGTCGCCATTGGTGACGACACGGAATCCCAGTGTAGGGCTAGGAGTGAGTTATTATTTATTATTATTACAATACCCTTATCAATATTGGCAACATTGTTCCCCATAACTAACTAAGTGTCAAATGTAATCAATTAGAATTGTCGTCACAGCCCTGCGTGTTCTTTATATCGCCGATAAGCGCCCTTTGCATACCCAATAGGCAGTATCGGAAGGGCATGCCAGTATGAATTTTAAACGGATAAGGCATATGATTGTTTATTGTTTTATTCATCGTAAATGATAATTTAATTTTACGTACAAAGTAGGTATGTTTCAAAATATTTTTGCACGCTTTTGATTTTTTTTTCTTTTATAGGTTTTTCAAAAACTTCAAAGATATTGGGAAGTTATTAAAACTATTCGTAATTTCGGAAAATTCTCAAACACAAGTTCTATACGAACTAAATAAAAATATTTGTACTAATTGTAAGAGAAACTAAAGGATAGTCAGATTACAATACCTTCTATTAACATAGCAGACCGCAACTATCTACAACTATCGACTTTCCATGTACAATATAAACGGAATGGTCTAGAAATTGATCTCCCATATTAATGACCTGGTTTGGAACACGGCTTCGAAAATCCGATAATACTTTAAAGTGTCACGAAAGCCATACAACTACAACGGTTGTAATAGGTCAATGTGACGTTTCCTACCTCGCTTCGACTCATTATTGTCACGATTTTGTCTTTGATAATAGGTACGTTTGTATACATACTGTAAGCCTATTTTTATAAATAAATGTGTAGCGACCCTACATTTGTACATTGTAGATGAGCAACCCTGTTTTGGTTACCACAGTATTTGAGAATAACATCATTGTCATCCATTGTCAAGCTAGAAAAATAGCAAAATATTGTTTTATTGAAAATATTGAAAACTAGCTGTTGCCCGCAGTTTTGCATACGGAAATTATGTTTTTACATATTCAAACTTTTATCCTGTTTTCCCGGGAAACTTTTTAAATTTCCGCGATGAAAAGTTGTCTAAAATTGACCCAGAGTATCAGTAACAACTTTACTTATTTTTTGTGTGATGCCTGGACAGACAACAGACGGACAGACACTTTGAGTTTTTTTATAGTAAGTATATCTAGATATATACATGCAATGAGAAGGAACATAATTGTATTTTATTGTAAATAATCTGAGATCCCTGAGGCTATCCATGATACCGATATCCATGATATCCATGGTACTGCTTTTATAATACTGATTCCAGATGTCCCTTTTTAGAACCCTCGACGCAAAAAGAGGGGTGTTATAAGTTTGACGTGTAGTCTGTGTGTCTGTTTGTGGCATTGTAGCTCCTCCACGAATGACCCGATTTTTATGCGTATCGTGTGATCGAGATGGCTTTTATCTTATTGTTAATTATGTTTGGAGAAAAAAAAATGTCGAGAGTTTTTATTATAATTTTATGGTTACTTCAAATTTTTAAGATAAAGATTTTCCTTTCAATGGAGTGTAATAAGTAATGTCATTTCTTTAATACTAGGTACGTTTATATAGATGCTGATTTCGAATGTTGTTTTTATATTCTTTACTCGGTGAAGGTGTGGTTTCCCTTTTCGTATGTGGAATGGAATGTAGTTAATTCAATGAGATCATAACCATTACGATTTAAAGTAATGTATGCACTTATCTATTGTGTTTATTTCTGGTCAGAACATTTATAATAATTATGAATTTGAACAATATTTGCTAATACGAGCTTTTATATTACGCGATCCTGAAATATCGTTTACATAATATGATAAGTAATACCTTAATTAACACTTTATTATGTATAAACTTAACAACCCTAATCTAAGTTTGATTTGACATTATTGTGTAATGTACATTTTGTTGCATCATTACAATTAAAATAAATGTCTTTTTTATATTTACGTTCATAAAATTAATTTTTTTAAAAAAGCTCTGGATGCTTGCGAAATATAAGAGGCAATAACATAAAATTTACCTATTGAGGATTTATGCAAATTGTTTTTAATTTTAAAAGTAGATAAAACTGAAAGTTTCTAAATTAGTTATATGCGTAATACCTATTTCTTTATTAGATACATGCAAAATCTACTTTTGTCTATTTCTGTATCTTATTATACTGTGTAAATCATAGTTGTTTCAGTACCACAATAAAATATCAGAGATAACACTGTAGATAAACACAAGATAATAGATTGTAGGCTTGACGTCAGTTTTCTAAGCAGAACCCTATTTTGCATTCCACTGAAATCCTATTACTAGTGGCTGAGTAAATATCACGAATATTATTGTCCTCGTGTGTTATCGACGCCTGGTCGAGGCTAGGCGTCACGTTTGAATATCTGAAGAGGTCCGACTATTTCCGCATGATTCCACGTGCTCTATTAGAATTGGGAGATAAACTAGGATAAACACAGCTAAAGTATATCCGGATTAGTTACTCTAACATCTACTTTAGATTTTAGGTTAAATCTGTAAACGTCCTATTGTAGGTGAAATACTGGAATTTTATTTATTACGAGTAACTGCCCTCGCTTTGCTTCGGTTTTCTTAATTTTTTACACCTTGGGTTACATTATAGGAGTTTTATTAAGGATCCCTAATTTTTTTGAAAATATAATATATAGCCTATGTTACTCGGGGATAGTGTAGCTTTCCAATAGTGTAAGAATTTTTCAAATCGGTTCAGTAGTTTCGGAGCCTATTCAATGCAAACAATCAAATTTTTCCTCTTTATTAATAGTATAGATTTATTTACTATAATTAAAACGATAACAACCAATTACATTAATTATAAACAACACATACTTCTCGCTCACAATGGAATGACAGAGCACTACTCTTAGGTACGCAGTGATTATGTTCACATGGCATCCTTAGTGCGGTTTTGATAGCGCGCTGCCGTTGTAGGATAAAGATGTCTTTTAGATGTATTAAGAAACGTAATACATATTAGACACTCACACCCTCACACTGAGATTATCTATGTCATGGATGCGATTTACAATTTACATTCACACACAAATACCCATGACATAAACAGTTATCTGTCTTAATATCTTTTGCGGTCGGAAATCGAACTCGGAAACCCTCACTGCGCAGACAAGATCACTAACAACTGGGTTACTAAATAAGTAATGTAATAAAAATAAGTATACTTACTACAATAGGTTCAGCGTTGTCTATAATGTAATATATAAGCAGATGAAAGGTTTTTGTGTAACTAACCAATGTGTTAAGAATGTACATATTGTACATATCGCACAGTGTAATAATATGCTTATGGCATAAGATGAAAATTGCAATTTTACAGGAGAGTACAAAAAAGTATTCAAATATCAATAAGTAGTCAAAGGAATTTACATTACAATTTCTTGCACAAAACCGCCAAGATTAATGATAAAAATTTGAAAAAAATTGAGCATATGCAGCTTTTATCCCTCTTTCCAATCATATTAGTAACTAAAATTAAACGTAAGACGACATTATGCTTTTTTAAACGCTTTTATTTAGCTTCACTTCGGAGCATCAAAGCATCAAATCTTCAATATTATGATCAAAATGCTACTCTATTTACACGGCAATAAGGTTTATATTTAGCTTCACTTCGGAGCATCAAAGCATCAAATCTTGTAACGTTAATTTGAATGACTTCCCTTTAATGAAAATTGATGAAATTTGGCAGACATGTGTATTTCCGATGACAATACACGAAAATCATATTTTAAACTAATTTTCATTGTTTATTTGTTGTTAAATTAAAAAAAACGATTTTCAGACTTTAGACGCATAATTCTCTATGTTCTATTTTACGTAGAGACTTGAAATTTTCACAACTTGTAGCTAATTTTATAAACTAAACATTATTGAAATAAAAGCGTTTAAAAAAAAAATATTTTTTTAGGATTCAATTATTTCGACTGAGGGCGCGAATATTTTTTTGTTCTAATAAAATTACTTGTGTTTAATGTGAATGTGTTGACTTTAAACCCTATATACTCTTTATTTGTACGTAATAAATTTTAATTTAATATACCTAAATAGATTTTTACTCCGTTTTCTGATTGGATATCACCGCATATGACTAGTTACTCCCGACTGCCACTTGTGCACTCCTATCACGAATTGTTTACAAGCCAAAGATGCACTCGACTTTCATATTTAATTCGCTGTGAAATATTTATTGTTTAAAAGAAGCTCAAGTAGTTACCTATTCATAAATCGAAAAGAGAAAAAAGGAGTTGAGACATTTGCTTCTACAACCCCGTAGCCTTTAAAACCTTTCTCATGAATGTGTTTATCATACACAAAAATATTTTTTTCATATCGTGGATTAGCTCATTCACACAAACCAAAAAGAAAACTCATAATGTTAGCAATTATTAAAATACTTTTGATGTTGGCAATAACTATTAAAACAGATAAAAACTGAATGTGGGTAGAAAAATAAAAAACGCTCTTGACATTCGACTTTTCTTGAGATTCTAGCGCACTATGTTCTTGTAAAAGTAAAATTGAATAAAAGAGTGATTGTGAAACAGTTGTGTTGTGATTTCTTTCAATAAGATTTATTATTAGTATAGATTCGTCCATGGGTCATGGTACGTAGTGACAACGATATGGTACGCTTTCAACGGGGCATCTGTAAAAATAGGACAAGTTAGGTATCTGCCATCAAGGAGTGTTCGCCAGTCACGGCCGGGTGGTCACTTGCGTCACCCGCAGTGTTGGTAGCAATCCCGTCATTTAGCAACTTTTCGGGATAATTTGCCGTTATGTTTATGTCATTTTTATGTACGTAATGCCCTACTAATCCTACTAATATTATTAATGCAAAAGTTTGTATGGATGTTTGTTAGTCTGACTAGACTGAAATTACTGATTTTTATGATCTGAAGTAGGACAAAAAGTACATAATAACCCGGAAAACGCCATCAAAGCCTCAGACAGAACTTTAGTTACGATCTAATCTAAGAACAGTAACGGCTGTTTTCAATATTCTATCCATCCATAATACCTAAGCAAGGTTCCTAGAAATAACAAAATGTAACAACATTATATTGTTACTTATTATTATTTACTTTATCTACTAACTTGTCCAGAATTTTTGTATGTAACTAGATATCATTGGTAACTAGCGACAAATGAGCATATAAGCTAGGTAAAATTTTGTTAATTGGTATGAATGTATAAAATAGTTATACTTACGTTTAAAAATATTATACCGATGCAAATATGCTGATTTACTACTTGTACATCTAATGGACAGAATATTTAATTAAAAATTAGAAATCATGTTTTACAGGAATGGAGGTCAAACATTTGCATGAAAATGTCTCTTATTAAATCTTAGACATTACCCAAATTGCATACCAGTTTACTTTAATTATAATTAACATAATTCCGTATTTAAAACTTGATAATTATTGTTTATTATTGTGTCAATTAAAATTCTCAATGGCCACCTGGTGAGCACCTGATACAAACTAATTTAATAAATGATCTTAAATTGATTTACCTTGTTTTGAACAACTATGCCTGAAGGGATATGGAAAATGTGGATTTCGTCAAATTAATGCCAAATATTAATGTCAAATAAATGTCCAGGGCTATGTGTTATTCTGTGATTTCTCGTCTTCGAGGGGTTCACTATATGATTGCTTAATTATCACAAATAAGGATAAACCTAGTTGTTTTATGGCAAATTTAAGATAAATTGCTCAAAAGGATTGCAAGGGGAATCGCCTAAGTGCCTAAATGCTACACCATCTTCGTATATTATATTCTATTTAAACGTTATAACATAAAAACTACGAATGTTACTGCACCTAAAATCTGAATAGAATACGTGGTTCAGGAAAAGGCGATATGGCTTTAAACTTTCTATTTAGATTTTTATCAAGTGTACTAGCAAATTTTTCAATTTTCTCATCAGGACTGTCTCTAAAAATCAGTCAATATGGTATCAATAATCACCGGTTCGACACGGAGTAATCTGACGATAAATCACTACGGTTTCTGGATCGGAATGAGATCACGGGCTTAAATCGAACTGCAATGAAAGACGAACCTAATTTGACTAGCCCCATCGAGTGTGTTTTGACGAAAACTCGAACGATTGAACGGTTTATGAGATTGGGCTGTTATTTGGTGTTGTTTTAAATTGCGAGTACTACAAGTAATTGATTGTTGATTGTTGTTTAAAATTGTTTGCTTTTTTATTTAATTATATTTTCATCAGAGTTAACTACAGTTAAGTCTAGTCGCTTTGTGTCTTGCCCTCGGATGGATTTTTGTAATTGATATGACACTATCTTCTCAAGCTAGGATCATGCATGAAATGTGAATGAAAGAACTGAAAAAAGAAGAAGAATGTTCATTCATTCCACCAGAATTTCCCCGTCTTCGGTATTTCGCAGAACTACCATAAAATATATCAGATCCGCAGTGTATTAATAAGCACATTAAGAACAAGTAGGTATATAAAACAAGCAATAATTAAGTACTATTCAGTCGAGGAACTTCGAGTTTGAATTTGGATGCCAATCATTTTATGAAGAAAAAAAACAAAAAAAAGATATATACACAGAAAAGCAAGTCTCTAATGTAAATGTCCCGCATAATAGACCAATCAGTCAGTCAGCAGCGAGTTAATAATGTGTTTACAAAATGGATAAGATCAGCCCTTTGTGTAACGCCCATAAAATTAATGCTGTAATTCGTTTCAATCGCTTAAGGTCCTTGATTGAAACCTTGTATTATGTATAATAGATAGTTACTGTGGTTTTATATTTTTGTTTAAAGTATATACTTTACAAAAAAACATAAACTAAAATTTTAACAAAAGAATAACCGACTTCAAATTTAAAACTTATGCTTTTGACATGGATACCATTGTCAGATCTCGCTCAAAATGTGGGACCACACGACAAGCACCAGCTTTCGATTAAAAAAAGAATCATCAAAATCGGTTCACCCAGTCTAAAGTTCCGAGGTAACAAACATAAAAAAATACAGTCGAATTGAGAACCTCCTCCTTTTTTTGAAGTCGGTTAAAAAATACTTTGAATTCTCTTATTAACAATTCTGATATTAACTTAACGGTCGTTGCTTATTTTTATTATCAGATCTCTAGGTAAATTGTTATAGAATTTGACCAGCTACCCACCCTCCTTCTAAATTCAATCAAGAAAGTGATATGTGTTTCGGCCGTAGTATCTGGAAAGCTCGTAATAATTCGGTTTGATGCTTCCTTTTTTCTCGACAACGCATCAGTGATGCCTTTGATGTTATCAATGTCCAATTACCATCATCTCCTGTGGCAGCTCGTTTGTCGACTATATAGATCCTACTAATACGAGTTTTATAAATGTGAGTTTAGATGTTTGTTACTCTTTCACGCAAAAACTACTGAACCAATTTTCATGAAATTTAGCACATAGGTAGATAATGATCTAGAATAAGATATAGGAAACTTAATACCGGAAAACGTATCCAAATTTGCGGGTAGAGTATAAAATATAATAAATACCAGCAAGAGTTACTATTGATCAAGATTACATTACATCTTGTTACAAGCTGTGATTTGTACATTTTTGCGGTACCATATGATGCAATGACGGTGACATCATGGCAATTGGTATCGATGCAGTGGCGCGAATATGCCACTCCCAGTCAATAATGACAGATCGGTAATGTGTGCCACATCTATTGTCTTTGCGCTAAATTATTATATTGGTACGTATTCCACGGAACACAGACGACAGTGTTCCGTGAGGTATTCTAACAATGATATTAAAAAAATATGGGTACGTCATGCCCTTACAAATCAACCAAAAAATTGTTCCGAAAAGAGCTACAACACACACACGTTTATCTTTTGTTTCACTACACCAATCACACTACAATAATACACGAAGGCATTTTAACGTTGTATGTCAAATCTCAAGCACTTCTCACAACAACATAAGCGTGCCATCGTCTTGTATTGACAGAGCAACTACGAGTCAATTGACTGCTCTTACGATCTTCATCTTCGGCGCGGTAGTGACATATCTACCTCTTTTTTACTTATAATATCGTTGTATTCTAATAAATGCGAACATTATGGTTTTCATTATTATGACAGAGGGTAATGTGAATCACAGAGATTATTTCTAAGGATAATGTACAATTTAACAATCTGCTCTGCTAATCTAAGGACCTGGCTATGGCGAACTGTCTCTCTTAAGTTAAGCAGACTCTACCAATGAGTAACATCCCCGATAAACTTCCTTTTGTCTTCTTTCTTATTCTTCCCTTCCGCGTGAAGCTGTAAAGGATGACAGGGCCAAAATCTAATTGGACTGCTAAATAAGGTACCTCCAGAAGGATCCAGAACCGTTAGTACCCATTTTTATCCCGGCCGGGCGGCCCTGTATGGTGGGGTTTTCACAAAACTGGCTAGTTTCCACTCTCTATTCTTAAATCAACCTGGATTTATTTTCAACTAAAAGTCAGGGATTTATAGATAAATGTAAGAGTATCCAGACACCATTTTTCCTTTGTAAATATTAACAAAGCTCTGTGATTTATAAACATAGGTGTGTTTTTGGTACATTATTCTAAATATTTTTGCTACTTTATTGTTCCGGTCATTACTTCTGGGAAACAATACAGTTTGTAAATAGCTAAGTAAACCTAGTTTTAGAGTCTAGATCTAGACTTCAAAGGAACATTAATGGTGCCTAGTTAGAAGTTATTACAGTTTTAATTGCTTTATTTTTACGATGATTGCACGAAATTTCACTTAAGTACCAAAGTTTGTTATTTTTGCAACTGTTCAAATGGATATTAAAATGTTCGTTCTAGCTACTCTTTTACCTATCATGTATTTCAATATATGTACGAGTATTAATCTAGTTATATATTATAACTATTATTCTTTCGAAACTAATAACATGCATCATAAATAATAATAGTAGTTTATAAAAATCAGGTAAGTGCAAGGACATACTAATCAACTATTTTTGGAAAAAAATTAGACTATATTGGACGTACACTTAAGACACTAAAATACATATACTATTTATGCTTAGTTCCTATTATCTATACGATAGATCGAATATCATTTGCGAATATTTAAAAGCAGCGCAGTAGGTACATACCGAGGAGTAAAACTTCAATAACAATGTCATGTTGTAAATTACGCTGAAGTATTTTGTAACTCTATTTCTCTCTCTTGACATTTATATATCCTGCAATAGGCCTCTCTGGTTTCTAGCCTATAAAGCTGGCCATACACGATCAAGTGTACTTGTCAAGTTAGCAGTTTGAATATAATATGGCCAGATAGACGTACCGTGGCCATACACCGTCAAGAATACTGGATGCCGCGTCAAGTCCGCTGCAAACTTAACAAGTATACTTAATCGTGTATGGCCAGCATTAGATACTGTAGTGTACAACAACAACTAAATACAAGTTATGCCGTGATGTCAATTGTTTTAAACAATCTTTGTCATGATATCACGACGTTCATAGATAACTGTTCCACTGCTGGGTATCTCTTCTCACTGAGAGGTGCTACTAACATAACAATTTTATTGATATTACGTAGCTATTACGGCCTCCGTCCATCCATCCATCAGCCTTTGGAGGTCCACTGCTGGACATAGGCCTCCCCTAACTTGCGCCACTCTAACCGGTCCTGAGCCTTCTGAATCCAACGGATGGTTGGGATGGACGTAGATATTACGGCCTACAGACCGATATTGTCATTCATTGGTGTTGTCCATAGGTGACGGTGACACTTACCATCAGTTAACTCGTCTTTTCGTTTGTAAGCTGTTAGTACATAAAAATCAATAAACTCACAGACTAAACTGCTGCATGACAGAAACAGGTAGTTGTTGCTGTAAGTTCCGAGTCCAATCGAACAATTACGTTCGATCGCACGGCCGTGAATCAAGCAAATCCACTTTAATCTTACATTTACATTATAAGCTTCTGAGATCGGCCAGCTTACTCTTAAACTGTTTATTTTGATATATAGCCCATTACTGTTTTGCATTAAAGGCAATTTCATGTTTGTGGTAATAGGTCTTTGTACAATTGTGATAATATTTTGCTTTGTATTGTTTTATGGGAGTCGTAAACACTTCTGGGTTTTAAGTGTACTGTTTTACAGTTATTTCTCTTATTTTTAATACCTTCCATAAAACTGAAAAAAAGCAGCTAAGAGCTAGTTCTTTCTTTCTTCTCTTTCTTTTCTCTTCCATGGACGACGGTGATCTTTATTATTAGGCACATAAAATTCTGCAGAGGAGGATTTTTGAAACGTTATGGCATGTTGCATGCAGATTAGTTAATTATTTACAGATATTTTACGCTTGAATAAATCAACAATGCGAAATATCAATTAGTGAGTCTTTATAACAGGACAATGGCATAAATTGACTAATTTACACCCTTTATTCAGGCATCATCATCATAAATATTCTAGCCATAGCAGTCTTCGCATAATATACCTATGCCAATATCTGAATGCAATTATTGCTTCTATCGCTGAATGAACGGAATTTTAATCATAAATCAATAGATTTATTTTGCTATGCATTCATAGCATGCATGCATGGCGCTTGCAGCGAAGAATCTGCATGGGTTTCACACACCGTTATTGTCATTTGGCCATCAATGGAACATTCGTAGCTTTTTAAGGCGCTTGTAAGAGCCAATAACCTTGAGTAACTGGGCGGAGCTATTATGAACCCTAAATTAAAACTAAATTATTACTTTACATTTTTATACGTATTACAGTTTATATAGGTGTAATCTATACTGTGCAAAAATTCCTTGTCGTTTAAAGGTAGATACAAAATAAATATTCTGTCAAAAACGATGATTTGTATCTACTTTTGAACAGCAAGGAATTTTTACATAGTTTAAGGAACTATGCAAAAATTCCTTTACGTCATTCCTTTAAATCATTTGGATCTTCCAGATTAATACGATCTTCTGGATGCAGAATTTCTTTATTCATCAGGTAATAAATATCTAATCATCAACAATCAACAAACATACTTAGGTACATTTTCATTTTATTTTTAATTAATTTGAAACTAATTTTAAAATTTAGTTTTTATCAGGTCACAGCCGCCAATTCAACATTACAAATTGAAGTTTAAAACGTCCCCATTTAAGATTCGTAAGTACACTTTAATTTACCTACCAAGCATAATTTCACTCATTAATTGGTAGCTACGATTAAGATGTAAATATGATGGACATCCTCTCATTTAGCAAGACCAAGTACACCCTAATGCAAAGCAAAGCAACAACCCATAATTGTCCCACTGCTGGGCTCGGGGTCTCCTCTCACAATGTGAGGGGTACAGGCCATAGTCTACCATTCTGGCCAAGTGCGGATTGGTAGACTTCACACACCTTTGAAAACATTATGGAGAACTTTCAGGTGTGCAGGTTTCCTCACGATGTTTTCCTTCACCGAAGCAAGTGATAATTAACTTGTAATACGCACATAATATTTGAAAATTAGAGGTGCGTGCGGGCCCCCGCGTTCGGGAGACCAATGTTCTAACCACTAGACTATCACTGCTTTTTTTACATCCTAATGACCAAGGCATTATTCAGCATTCCGCCCTCAGTAGGTACTTATTAAGTAAATGATTTAAGCGATTCACACTCAGCGGGGTCAGATTCCTCTAATGAAACAGAGACATTATTTTGCCAAATCACTTTTTCGTCTCGCCCAGGCGCCAGTGTAACGAGTAACGTGTGTCGTTAATTTATGCGGCCTCATATTTCGTCTGCTTCGAATACACATACATAGACGTATTATGTAATCGCAGTGCGTATGCCTAACGTATTTTCATGTAAATATTTCTTTTCTTCGTTATCGAATGACTTGAACTTCGATCAGCCCTATAGATAGACCCTATAAATAAATGTATGGAAATTATTTATACGGTTATAGTTAAATATTGACTGTGTTTATGTACTGAGTATGAAAAAATTCGTTAAGGCTTATTATAAAACAATCCAAAACCCTGTTGTGTATAGATCTGACTGTCTGGTTTGTTTGCTCATTTCAATGTATTTTTTGTATCTTCGTGCTACCTTTGACTAGATACAATTGCTTCAAAACATAATTGACACACTACTGAGCCATAAGTCTCTTCTTGAAGAGGCCCAGGGAATACTCCACAACACTGATCCAGTGCGGATTGATGGAGAGTTTAGTGGCCAAAGGCCTCCGACGTGGTTTAACGATATCAACTCCACACACAATAATAAAATTGTAGCGTTGAGATTTTGAGAATTGAGGGTTGTCCTTTTAGTGCAGGATTAAACTGAGACAGATCAAAACGACCTTTAGGGATAAGGCATTTTATGGCAATGTTGACAAGCCCCCTTTTTGTCTTTTTTCTTAAATAAAACAAAATATTTTACTTTATTTTGTATCCAATTTTCTCCATGGTCAACACTTCAATAATGGAGTTTGACCGTAAATGGGACCTCTTTGTTTAAGCAAATCATGGTGTTTGCATAACTGCTATGAGACAGAAAATGTGGGAAAGCTCGTAGGTGGTTGTTTATGCGAGTGGGTGGGAGTTACAACTTTCCTGTTATGCGATGAATTTTATTCCACTTCGTGTATGAAACTGGTCTTTGAGCAATAAATTGTAATACTAATTTTCTATTAATTACCAGTTTTTACCCGTGGATTTAAAAGTTTAAAAGGCACTTAATTTATTTTTTATTTATATAAACTTACCATATTATGTCTTCTTTGATCTCTTAACAATGTATTACAATCCGACTAATCGGTCTACTTTTATTGTTACAAACATTTGCGTTACAAACAAACAAAGAAAGAAAACTTTATTTATTTAATTAGTTACGATTAAAATATTACCGCATGAAATCCTCAGTATAAATTCAACAATAACTATTCTAATATTTATTCACATATTAATGCACTACAATATTTAATATTCAAATGTACCTTAAATAGTATAACAATATGAACAATGAGTATTGCTTACTTAGCTTTATTTCTGCGAACAACTAACTATGTATGATTCGCAAACATTGCTCAATGGAAGACGGTTAAGAAACTTTTCGTTATATCATATCTGTACATCACTAGATATTTACCAGAGAAGATAACATTCGTAGATAAGTTAGAAAATAGATCATGGGGTAAACGACTGCTTATATTTTGTCCTATGATAAACATTAAAGCGCGTCACATACGGCGAAGATACGATAATATTTTATGTTAAGATGCCTTGCTATAAAATATTATAGTATCTTAAGGTAAGATACGATAATATTTATATCCGGCTACCACACGGCTAAGATACGATAATATTTATATCCGCTCGAATAGCTCTGGGTCACACTGGGGTTATTTCCCCGCAATCTATATACAGGATAGTCTAATATTAATAATACGGCCTTACTATTAGATTTATTGGATAGCTCATCGGATGATGATTCTGACTTCGAATATGACTTAAAAATTTCTGCCGCACGTTGCCATTTCCGAACAATTTGGGTAGAAATTAATCATATAAAGTTTAGGAAAGACCGCGGTGAGTTTAATCTTTACGAAGACCTTTCATCGAAAATGTTTCAAATATATTTTAAAAAGTCAAAGGAAAGTTTATAGTTTCCAATAGTTTCCAATATTTTGCGTACTAATAATAAAAACAAAAACATGAGAGGTGTCAAGGGACACCTGGATGGAACGAAGTTCCTTTCGATTTAAGTATTGTATTGTTGTACAGCGCCTGTTCAGACTTAAGATATTTAGTTTGGTTAGTTGCGGATAGATGGCGTTAGTAAATTAATTCTGAATCACGCTATCAACGTATACTTGTAACATACGTAAGTTCAAGGAAACTATTAAATTTTTTGAATTTGCTATGGATACTTAATTTCATTTACCTTATATAGTTACGCAGTTTGTACAGCGCCATCTCTGTAAAACTAACTGAATCACTTCAAAAAAAGTGTCGTCATTCGCAAAATCAAAAAGTGTCGAAATTTTCCGTCTGGCCCCCTTTCACAACGCGCGATATGGAACTTCGTTCTAACAACAAAAACAGAGAGAATAGGTTTTTTTATGGAAATATCTGGCAAACGAGCTGACGATCCACCTGATGGTAAGTGGCTATCGTCGCCCATGGGCATCAGCAACACCAAAGGCATCACTGATGCGTTGCTGGCCAGGAAAGAAAGAAGAAAAAGAAAGAAAGAACTGGCTCTCAAGCCCCCAGCCGCGGAACACGACGAGTCGTTTGGCGGCTGACTCATGCTGGTGGTAGCTATCCAGGCGAACCCCTGGAGAAATTATAATAGTAATAATGGTATTAATAATCAATTAAAATTTAATTAAGTCGCCTCTTACGACACCCATCCGGCGCGAGATTGGGGTCAGTATTCTAAGCCGCCAACACCAACACGGCTAAGAAGAAGTAAAATTAATATATTTCATTCCATTTTGCATCGAATATTGTGCACACTCTGTGTAAGGAGCTTTAGGAGCTTACGATATATTTTGGATCTTAACATGGCATGTTACGATATATTAAGCATCTTAACATAAAATGTCCATATCGCTCGATATCTTAACATGCGTAATATGAAAATATTATCGTATCTTAGCCGTGTGTGATGGTTCATACAAAATGTATAGTGAGCGATATTTTATGTTAAGCTGAAATGTTATAGTATCTTCGCCATGTGTGACGCGCTTCATACGTCACTTCACAACTGACGAAGCTAGTGAGTTGGTTATCTTTGAATGAATAATAAAAGTGAGTTCGAAAACTAAAAACCGGCTGCTGGAAAATTGCACTTTCAGAAGCATGAATCAAGACTAGTACAAATTTAAAAATTAACAAAAAAAAACCGCCTGTAAGTATAAATTATTATATAAATTTTAATCAAATTAACACTTTATAGGACCTGACGTACGTATGACTGAACAAATTATACGAGCGACGATCTCGGAAACAAGCGATGACGTTACATAGGAGTCAATGAATACGTAATCATTTATATCTTAGCCATTTAATAATATGCTTAAAGAAATGTTTCGGTAATTTATTACATTTGATCTATATATTAATTTTATTATGTTAAATATAATATTTTTTACATCATGAAACTTCTCCAATATGTTCTTCGAATCAAAACGAAAATTATTCACATTAGAATCGATCGGTCTGGTGGATTAGTGATTGGACTATATCATACGATACGTTATTAAACACGGTAGTATATTTCCTTGTGTTTAATAAACATATTTAATAAAATATCAGTTACATAGCCAAGAAATATAACAGACGTTCATATTAGTTGTTATACCGATTAAAATTTTTCCTGTAACAAACTGGTGTAAACCTACTATGTAAGAAACACAATCCGCCATTATTATGTTTCACAAGACAAGGTTCTTATTTGTTTAGTCGTAT
This sequence comes from Thymelicus lineola, assembly GCA_963932265.1. Lineage (NCBI taxonomy): Eukaryota > Metazoa > Arthropoda > Insecta > Lepidoptera > Hesperiidae > Thymelicus > Thymelicus lineola. The sequence goes on along the minus strand of OZ010700.1, from coordinate 6,659,216 downwards.
TGTTTCGTTCTATATCGAAAGTCTACAAGGCAAAGCACTTAATTGAGATGTGTCATATTACAACCTCCTTGTTTGCGATGTTGTATCGAATAGCTGACGAAATTGTCGCGTTGGAATTGGCTTAAATCTATTTGTAACTACAGGGTTTCTCCTTGTATCTATGATGTGAATGAAGTTAACGTCTCAAAGCTCTCAAACTACTGCGCCAGTATGGATTAGATGTCAGAAGTTCCTTTGGTGCCCATAGACACCAGAGTGGGCATTTATTGTCAAACCGCGAACTTGAAATACACTTGTCTTGATCTGTTTGGCCAGCTTTACGACTTAGGCATTTTTTTAATTACAAGAGGTACATACATAAGCAATACAAAGCAGGCGACAAACACTGTAGATTGTTTATATTACACGCGTAATAAAAGATTCGTTACAGGAAGGAATAAAACAGCCATGGCCAAATTTAGTAATGTAAACACTTTCTAGAACCGAAATAGGAGTCTCGTTGATGTATGCAAAAGCTGTTCAATTGTTTAGTTATTTGCACTGAGAACGTTACAAAATATTATGATTATAGAAAAAGTATACATCAGCTCCGTTCAGACTCAGAGCTTAAGACATCAACTATGTTTTCAGTTTTACAGGCTGATGACATAAATAATATTAATTACGTTATTTGTATGTATACACAGGGTGAATTTTTCAAGTGGGCGTGAATGTAGAAATTCGAAACTAGGAACATAATTATTATGAGGAAAAGCGGAAAGTGCCACAGGAAGAGTCCTGTGGATGTCCTTTTGATGAAAGCTAAAACTGCATTATTGATTTTTTTAAATACAATATTCCCAATTTATTGCAACCCAATCTCTCCTCATAACTGAAGAGGTCTATAATGCCTTACTCCACTACAATCACCCGAGTAGCTTAAATAGTAGTTGCGGGATAATGGCCAACATAAACTTTGAAGACTTTTGACATGGCTTAACGATTGCTATCTCATATACATTGCTATGCATATTGATAACTAGGAAATCGCCCTCACTTCGCTTCGGGAAAAATAGTATAAAAAAATAAAAATATAATATAGCCTATGTCACGCGGGGATAGTGTAGCGTCCCAACAGTGAAAGAATTTTTCAAATCGGTTCGGTAGTTTCGGAGCCTATTCAATGCAAACAAACAAATCTTTCCTCTTTATAATATTAAGTATATAAGTATAGATAACTGGAGACCGACTGCTTTAGGAGCTCTCCGAAGCACGGAAAAGTAAATAAATCTTTATCTCCTATTTATTTACTTTATTATACATATAATATGTCGCTTATCATAGGTCTCCTATACTCAACCTGGGCCCGCCAGGCTTTTTTAGTTGGCCCACCGCTCATCTGGTGTTACTGTATTTTTTTTTGATTAAAACACCTAAATAATTTGAATTAAGTAACTGCATGACCACAGACACTGCAGAGTGTGAAACGTCAGAAAATGACTTTTTAAATAAAAACGATGAATCCGTTTTAAGTTGTTTAATTTAATTTGCAACAATCGCGAAAACCTAAGAAATTATGACCTATTTTTTTCTGTAGCCCGCGGCACCATAACTAATAGTGTTTGTGGCCCCTATTAGAAAAAGGTTGATAACCACTGTCATAGGTCGTGTAACGATACGAAGTTAATTATGATAGTTTATTTGAAAGTAAATATACTTTCCCTTTTCAACAACAGATTTTCGCGCTTAGTGCCCTACGTTCCAGTTTGCTTATCTATTTGTTGCCACAGGAGTTAACACTGAAAACATTTTAAGATAGAAATGTTTATCTGGTACGGGTGAAATATATGTATAGAATAATCCCAGGTCAGGTCGCAATTAGGGCTTACTATCCGGATATTCGGATATTCGAAATATCCGGATATCCGCCGAATTTCAAATCCGGATAATGGGCTTGTTACTATCCGGATAATTCGAATAAAACGGATACTAAATTTTTAGTTTTTTTATTTATTTATTTATTTAACCTTTATTGACCACAATAGAAATATTACGGTACAAATGGCGAGCTTAATGCTTAATGCTTTTATATGTTTTTTTTTTAATTGAAATATGTTTAAAGGACCAAGATGTAATATTTTAAACTTTATAATCACAAAATAGATAGTCTATTAGCCTCCAATCTATCTAATACCTGTAAACGAGCAATTCTTGTATATATATAATTGGAATCTCGGAATCGGCTCCAACGATTTTCATGAAATTTAGTATATAGGGGGTTTCGGGGGCGATAAATCGATCTAGCTAGGATTCATTTTTAAAAAATGTCGTTTTATCCGTGTTTTCAGGCAATGAAAAACGGCTACAATAGACTCTTCCTGACATCTATTGGCGAGTAGCTACACTAAAGCTAAAGCAGACGGCGTTGTTAGGCAATACTAAACCGAGCAAAGCTCGGTCATCTGGGTACTAATATGTAATACGACCAAATGCCAAAAAACAAATTAGTTAAAAACCCGCTTATTAACCCGCTATTTTTATGAGATAGCTTACAAAATACAAATAATGGCAGCTCGATATTTCTACAGAATACATACGCAAGAAGCGTCCAAACCATGTTCTAGTAATTTCCGCAATTTCAATAAAATATTGGTAGGCCCTCAAGAAAAATGGGGAGGCACTTGCTATCTCTTTTAATGTCTCGAAGGCCTTCGATATGGTTTGGCACGCTAGCCTTCTAAGCAAGCTTCCAGCTTACGGCATATTCCATGGCCTTATCCACTGGGTAAAGGACTTCCTGAGCGACCGGTCTCTCCGCGTTGTAGTCGATGGTTGTTCATCGAGAACGATGGCTACAAATGCCGGAGTTCCTCAGGGATCCATTCTCTCCGTCACTCTTTTTCTGCTGCATATAAATAACCTGCTTATGCCCGGTATTTATGGGTACGCGGACGATAGCACATTGGTAGAGAGATACCTACCAAGTCCCAGAGCCAGTCGAGACGAAATTCAGTCTGAAAGAGAGGCCATGGTTGCTCGTATGAATCTCACACTTCGGGCTGTGTCCAAGTGGGGCGTAGCCAATCTTGTGAGATTCAACGCCACTAAAACGCGGACGTATCTATTCACCGCCAAGAGGAGCCCGCATACCTTGGCTCCTACTTTTCGGAATGTATCCTTGGATTATACCAACTGCCTTCAGTTGTTAGGAGTATATATATCCTTGAAACTCAAGTGTGGGCGTTTCATTGAAACCAAGGCTAAGGCTGCTGCAAAGAAACTTCGTGTCCTAGCAAAGATGCGGCGGTACTTCACACTAAGGCAACTCTTAACCTTGTATAAAGCTCAGGTTCGGCCATGTGTGGAGTACTGTTCGCACATTTGGGCAGATACAGCCAAATGTCACCTTTCTGCCTTGGACTCGATGAAAAGGCGTTCGAAGAGGCTGACTGGTAACCCAGATTTTGTTGAGACCAATCTGCAAAGCCTCGAGCACAGGCGCAGAGAAGCCAGCCTCTCGGTTTTCTACAGGGGACATTTCGGAGAGTGTGCACAGGAATTGTTTGATATAATTCCTCCATCTCCATTTCTCCATTGAACGACGTGACGCACGGCGGCTATCCATCCTTTCGTCGTGAACATCCCGCCAATAAGGACGAGGTGGTTTGCCTCGTCATACACACCGCCAAGGACTGAAATAACTTGCCTGCGACGGCGTTCCCGCCTGTCTATGACTGACTATAATGAAAGAGTGATTAGGCTTTTACTAAGTTAATGTGCTCACTACATCTCCACTTACCATGAGGTGGGATTGTGGTCAAGCATTAACTTATTTGTTTAAAAAAAAGTAACATTTCTACGACGGATTTAATAGAAATTTTTTTACAAAAAGACCGACTTCAAATGAAGTACATCCTTTCCAATAATAATAATAAAAAAAGAATCATCGAAATCGGTTGGCATGATATTGAGATATTCGACCATTTGTCGCGCACCACATGAAAAGCACCAGCTTTTGATTAAAAAAAATCATCAAAATCGGTTCACCTAGTCGAAAGTTCCGAGGTAACAAACAAAAAAATACAGTTGAATTGAGAACCTCCTCCTTTTTTTGAAGTCGGTTAAAAAGGGATCGTTTGGGCACTCGCTCGCGGTGCTCAGCCTAGCCCCTAAAGGAGAAATGATTCTGGAGAATCCACATGCCGCTCTACAAGCTCACTGTATTTACAACATAGCTTAAAAATTTAGCTCAGAAATCGAGCAGTTATATGGCAATCCTCCTTGCGTCGATGTTCACAGTGCTGAGGGTCATGACCTCCTCAGTGGATCACTTTATCCTTCCGCCACTATCTTGCACCAACGGATCCTATGCCCTGCAGCGTGGATGGCCTCGTGCATCCTGCTGTCAAGAGTGGTGTGGATTTGATCCAACCAGCGTATCGGAATTCGGACTGTGACCTCGTGTTCTGTTCCCCTGGACTTTGCCGGTGATGACTAACTTCTCAAGATTGTCACCGTTCTCCCGGGCGATGTGGCCTAAAATACTCCAGTACTCATTGATGGCAGATGGATGGAAAGCCTCTTGGTCTCCTAGGTTTTCTGCTTTTGGGCTTTTCTATGGCAATAGTTCAATACGAAAATTGAACAGCTTTGCAGATAGGGACGCTACCAACTAGGCTACAGGGTCGTCCTTGAGGATTCCTCCTTGAGGGTTCGCCATGATGCTGGTACCCAGGTCGAAAACCTTGAGGTGTGTTAGCTTTCAGGAGAAGACGGTACTAGCTCGATGTGATGTGTGGTGTGGTTGAAAAATATACCTGTAGAAATTACCCTAAGAACATTGCTAATTAGTTTATGACTAGATGCGATTCTAGGATAAAGCTTAGCAGCGTGCTGATACATCTCACAAAAAGTATTAGGTTTTGAATTAAATTTTGAACGAGTTTCGTAATAAAAATATTGATTGTATTCATAAATTATTTGTATTTTACCTTCTAAAAGTATTATTCGAATTATTCGTATTATCCGAATATATCCGGATAATGATTAGGAACTATTCGAAATATCCGGATACTGAAATTGAGCGGATAATTGCATGCCCTAGTCGCAATACAGTAGTAGATCCCTAATTTATAAAAACATTTTCAAGCACGTAATTCTTTTGTTTTTGTCTATTGATCTACGTGTTACGAGTTTACGATACTTTTAAGTTTTACGTATTTCGATCTCAGTATCGGAGAGCTAGAAGAAATATAGGTCACCTGCCTATTTTGCCTATTTTTTGTGTCACTTTGAGTGTATCGTATAATACTTCTCATTTGTCGTTTATTTATATCAGTAGTAGCGATTCATCTTGACGAGAGACGATTATTACTAATTACTTGTCTAATAATAATGATGTTTGCGATACAAGAGATCTTAGCGCGGGGGAGTGAGTATTTATAATAGTAGATACACCAAGCCTCAAAGAAAGCCATTAACATTGTCACTGCCACATCAATCACGCCAATCCATGCCCATGACTACGTCTTCACATTGTAATTTCATAAGTTAAGCAGCTTATTACTAAACCACTTATACGAGTAAGCCAAGGGACTATTCACTTTGTAAGCGCCACGTGCCACAATTGTTACTTAATGGATTTGAGTGCTTAAATTAGTGTGAATGTTTAATCTTATTATGTTGGCTTACTAAAGAATAGTTTCGGTCGGTTCTGATGGAGTGGAAACGACGTGGCATTAGCATCAATGGCAAATACATCTCAACCTGCGATATGCTGATGATATAGTTGATGATGGCAGATTCCCTGGAAGAACTTGGTACAATGCTCGGGGACTTGAAACATGGATAAGACAAAAATCATGTCAAATGTCCATATCACACCATACCGGTTGTTGTTGACGACGCTGGTCTCGAAGTTGTAGATGAATACAATTACCTGGGACAAGTGATTCAGATGGGTTAGTCCAACTTCGAGAAAGAAGTCACTCGTAGAATCCAACTCGTATGGGCTACGTTATGGAAACTGCATCATATCTTATCGTCCAAAACACTGCCTCAATGCCTGAAGTCGTCAGTGTGTTTTTTCATTGATGACATATGGCTCCGAGACGTGGTGCTTTAATATTGGCTTAATCCACAAGTTTAAAATCACACAGCGAGCTATGAAGAAAGCTATGCTCGGTATTTCTCTACGTCATCGCATCAGAAATGATGAAATCTGTAGACGAACAAGGATAACTGACATATTAGGCTTATTCATTCAGGTTGGTCACATAGTTCGAAGGGCCGATAACCGTTGGTGAAGAAAGGTCCTCGAATAGCGCCCACGTATCGGAAAAAGGAGCATAGGACGTCCCTCGACTAGGTGGACTGACGACCTGAAGAAGACAGCGGGCATCCGCTGGATTCAGAAAGCTCAGGACCGATCAGAGTGGCACAAGTTAAGGGAGGAGTCCAGCAGTGGACCTCCAAGGGCGTATGGATGGATGGAATATGGAGGCCATACACTATCAAGTGTACCTACATGTCAAGTTTACAGCGGACTTGACGCGACATCCAGTAAACTTGATCGTGTATGGCCACGGTATAGCTATCTGGCCATATAGCTATCTCATGCACACTGGATGCCGCGTCAAGTCAAATTGCTTTGGCAAGTCTAATTGCAAACTTGACAAGTACACTTGATCGTGTATGGCCTCCATTAAAGAATAGTTTCATTCATTTTATGGGTATAGAACCTCTAATGTTTATTACTTTGTTATATTTCTGTTTACATGCCAAGACGTTTTACCTTTCTTATTTTTTATGGAAAAGCTACACACAAAAATTAAAGATGGATGGAAGAATCTTCTTTACAACTATGTCATCGATTCCCCACCAATCCGCACTGGAGCAGCGTGGTAGAGTATGCTCTAGGCCTCCTCAAGAGGAGAGACCCGTGGCCAGTAGTGGGCCATTAATGGGTTGAAGCCACTGGATGACTAATAAAATATTAAATTTTTTCTATGTCTGACGTTAGATTTTGTACCTAACATAATTAATAAAAACATTTTCATAATCAAACCGCATCGATGAGTTGTAAAAATAAACTCCGTCATATATACATAGTATGTTCTATCAAGGTGCTCATATAGGTACTAAGTTTAGTGACAAAGAGACAATGGTGCTTTGTGTATAGTTTTCGCAACGCGTTTGGGTTCGATGCGGATCACCGACCATGGATGTAGGACACAGCGTTCACACTGCATCCTGTATACTTGTAGTACTGTATTTATAAATGGTTCACACTCCCAAACTAAGATTCCCTGTATCGCGAATGGCATGGAACCAAAGCATGGACCACATAAATAAGGCATACAAACCTATGAACTGATACAAACTATTTCCGTGCTTTAGAGGGTCTACTAAAAATATTTGTATTGGGGTTGGATAATGATTAATCGGAGCATTTAGTAGAGTAGAGACTTTTTTTGCTTGTGAAAAAGAGAAGTCATGTCAAAAATTCAAAATTATTTATTCATGTAGTGATATAGGTATCACTGATACATTAGCCGTAGCATTTAGCCGTATTGGGGCGGCTTAGAATACTAACCCCAATCCCACGCCGGAAGGGTGTCGTAAAAGGCGACTAAATCCGGCCCGCTGGTGGTAGGGCCCTCGGAGGGATTATATTAGTAGTATTGATTTTAATTGTTAATTAATACCATTATTACTATTATTATTTCTCCTCGGGTTCGCCTGGATAGCTACCACCCTCGAGCATGAGTCAGCCGCCAAACGACTCGTCGTGTTCCGGCTGGGGGCTTGAGAGCCAGTTCTTTCTTTCTTTTTCTTCTCTGTTTCTTGGCCGGCAACGCATCAGTAATGCTTATGGTGTTGCTGATGTTCATGGGCGACGATAGCCACTTACCATAGGTGGATCGTTGGTGACGCGTTGGCGATGTTTTGGTGTTACTGATAAATATGACATAAAACTAATGTTCTTTTCACATTAAATGGACGGAACTTGGTACATCATTAATATGATACATAGATACAAAGACGAAACGATATGTGTAACAAAATTCGGCACAACGCTATGTTGTCTACAAACTCAGCAGACGGCTATTTCAAGCGAGGCAGTTTCATGGTAATTAGAACTGTCTTTCATAGACGACACACATATTGTCAGTTATTTGATCAGGGCCTCTTGAAAAGCGTTGCGTGTAGGGTTGCCAACAATTTTCCGGATGAACCATTTATGAGCTATACAAATACATAATAGAGATAGTCTACTTTAAAAATGAACGTGCCCCCACTAAATTATTGTAACAACCTGTAAGTGGAAATATTTATTTCTATTTATGTAATACAAAATTTAAGCGGAAATTTCAGTTGATTTTTTTTAAATCGAAGAAACGTTTACGATACGTGATTTTTTCGTACCTTCTTACCTTCGCTTCTATTTACCTTTATTATGACATTTATGATAACTTTTGCGTGATCAGGTGCTATATATAGGGTTATAATTTATGTTTTCAATCGTATACGAGTACAAAGAAAAAGTACATTAACACAAAACACTTCAATACTATTGACAATACTACTTATTATTTATTATATACTTCGCTTGGCAACCCTATTTGCATGGCGATAAAATATGGACATACGAGAGCATTTCTGTTGCTTAACCTCGTATTTACAGCTCGAAGAATAAATATTGTTGAATTTTTAAATTGGGTTATAATCAAAGTAAGAAATGATTGTCACCTAAGATGTAAAAAAAAATATGTTTGAAAAGACTTTAAATATATAAAAAAAACTTTACGAAACATTTTATTTATTTATTTAACCTTTATTGACCGCAATAAAATATCACGGTACAAATGGCCAGCTTAATGCTTAGTGCATTCTCTACCAGCTAACCATTGGCCAAAATAGAAATGCACGAAAGGCGGTTTGGGAAGGTAAGTTGATACACATATACATACAAATTAATACGTACATAATAAAAATACACAAAATACATATATAAATACATATATAGCTATAAATAATTAAATACATAAGTTCTATTTACATTTTCTATTTACATTACATGTTTAGTCTCAATCTTAGTCTTTATCGTATCAGTCATAGAAAAATTTATGTCATTAATTAATAATTTGATATCTAAAAGCTTACAAAATCACACTATTACATGAATCAACACAAATGAAATTGCTATTAAATTATTCTTAATTACTATTAAGAAGGTGTTTGATATACTAAGCCTCATTTGCCTTAAAAACCTCATTAATTTGTCTCCTAATCAATTTGTAAAGAATTTTTATAGTCGGTCGCGATACTCAACAGCGTAGGCTGATTAGAATCGGAACCGCTCATTTCTAGATATGCGTTAATTTTAAATAGATACGTCTTTATCACACTGAAAATGTGGTAGAATAAAATCTTAAAAAAATATTTTTTATATCCCATGTACGTGGATATGGTTATCGTTGGACATGTCTTACAGTGCTTATTTTGGTTAAAGTCGAGTGTCCCTCCGCCTACCAGCTGAATGGTTGCTGTTGGGCATGTACAAAACCGGGCAAGTGCGTGTCAGGCCACGCGCACTGTAGGGTTCCGACGTTTATCGACTATTACTCATTAACTACTTAAGCTAACATAGCCGTGATAGTATTTCTTGTAAATATTAACCTACTATTAAGAATTTTTCACTTGTCCAACTTCAACCGTTTAGCCAGAACCTTTGGAACCCTAAAAATCGAACATGGATCTGGCCGATTTTTTTTACTGTAGGAAGGTAAAAATATGTTGGAAAATGTTCTCTTCGGATATTATTTAGCAATATATTTTTATATTGTATTATAATGTCACTGGCTTCAAATTGATCATGTTGAGTAACAAAGGCCAGAAAACGATAAAGTGATGTGTTGGTTTTAATTTCAAATAACTTATTTTAATGTAAGGTCAGTTGTCTGACCTCGCGACTAGAAATTTCACCATTAAATGATTTAATTTTACCTACGGAGGTATAAAATAATATTATTTATACATATATCACGATAATTTGATACATTGTTATTTTATGAGTCGTAAGTTATTTTATTTAAGATATTACAAATAACCATAAAGAATATTTGAAGTAATCAAAATTAAATTTATAAAATTAAGACTTAATATTGCCAAAGTTGCCACTTTTCATTCAAAGTTATATTTTTAAAATGTTTAGATTTTAAACCTGGCTGGTATTCCAACATTATTCCAATAACAATTTTAAGAATTCATAGCTCTATTTAACCAAATACACTCACGCGCAGTAAACTAAAAATATGAGCATGAAAATGCACCATAACTTAACAAATTGAGGTTAAACATAAAATTCGAACGCGTCGGCTACTCTATTGAATTTTAACCAACTACTTAATTCTACGGTATTATGCTCGTCATAAACAAAACGTTGATACAATAATGTACTTAGCATGTTTACTTACAACATTATGAAGTTTATGGTTGTTTATCATGCTCGCCGTCCAAAGTTTAAGTTTAAAATAGCATTTCGGCGTACGTGTAAGAATACTAATAAGGTAAGATGAGTTTTACATTTTTAGCTTTAGGCCTAATACAGATAGAAATAGAATCTAATAACTTCATTTCGGTTCCGTAAGGTCGCATGATTTTAAACTTATCCGTGCGGTATAAAGGTGTGGATTCATTACTGAGCAGAGCGGAAAATATACACAAATAGTATTCTGTGACATTTTTGAACCACGCTAGGCGTTATTATTGCAATCTAATTATAGCGAAAATTGTGATTAAGCGAATTGACGTTGGCATGACGCTTGTAGTGATGAAAGCTAAAAAGCGTGAGTTTCATTGCCAAACCATTACAGTTTTTTTCCAACAACCCAACGGCACGACCGGGGCGTCTAAAATCGCGACGTCAGACGACGAGTATCTATCTCATCACTTAAGTTTGTAGATTATACACACTTTAAACCTCTTTGATGCACGCAATTTGGCATATAGTTTTATGTACCGAGAGAGAAATTATTTGCAGCTATTTGCACTCAGCCAGTGCAATACTAAATTGTATTTTACGCTTGTCGCTGACGCTTGCAGCGGATAGAGAATTCGCTATGAGCGTTACCTCGTAGCCCTCAGGAAATATGGCAAACGGATCCACGCACCGGAATTCTGAGCTGTGTATGAGTCAGCGTGCGTCACAAATCGCAATGAAACCACAGCTTAAAGATTTGCTAGGAAGGTGTCATTCAACTCTAGTTGTGTGGAGGCTGTAGGCTGTAGCGTGGTGACATGTCAATGTCCGGACATTGATTAATTTAGCACATTCCGACTTTTTTGGTACAAAGTCGTTAGCATTTCATTTGGTGGTCATGTTTAATTTGAACACAAGCGATTCGGCAATGGTATTTAGATGGTGATTTATGAAAGGGTATAAAATCACCACATATAATGTTTTTGTCATATTTGGAGCAAACAACAATTTGAATGGATTTAGCCTATTATTTTTATTAATGTTACGAATGATTTATATTTGTTTTTTGGAAATGTTAATGTCAGATTTACATTTTAATTTTAACCTATTAATGGCCCACTACTATTAAGCCCGTGTCTCTCCTCTTGAGGAGACCTAGAACAAACCACACTGTGGATTAGTGAAGAGTTTAGTGTCGGAAGTTTTCATGCCGCCTGAGGCCCTCTAACCTGGCTTGCTGGCTTCAACCCATTAAAGGCCTACTACTGGGCACGGGTCTCTTCTCTAAAGGAGGCCTAGAAAATACTTCACCACGCTGCTCCAGTACGGATTGGTGGAGGGGTAAGTGGCCACACTAATAAAATTTTATTGACATCAATGAACTAAATTATTTGGGAAAACAACGTAGGATAAATTGTACAATATATTGACTTGAAAACTATGTCTAACTACAAAATGATGAAAACGTCTTGTTATTTTTAAATTCTGTTATACGTAGGCTTTTATAATTATTGAATTTAAAATGATATTGGTTTTAGTTTACAGTTGGACACGCTGTGGGTCGATTAAAAGCAGCCATTAAAATTTAAAATGGAATAATACTACATAAACATGATGATCTACTTAGTATTGGATGAGGCATAGTTTACAAACGGCTTTTGTTAGTTATTCATCTACTTGGCAACCTATATCTATATAATATATATATATATATATATATCACAAAAATGTTTGTACGGATATCCTTTATAGATTTTGAAACCAGCCAACTGATATGCTCCAAAATGGTTTCCTTTGATACGTAATGCGAAGATAGTTTGAAACCACTAAAACAAATCATTAGGCACATTTTCGATTTTCGACTCCCACACATTTTTTTTTGCGTAATAGCACACACTGGGTATTCACTAATAGTAAATAAATAACTATTATTTATGAGGATGGCTTAACGAATGCGTATTTTCGCCTAATATAATGGAATGTGGTGTCATCAATTTGATAAGCCTTTTTGCATATTTCTTCAATAAATGGAAAAGTTCACAAAAATGTTTACGATCTAACATGAATTAAAGATTTGATGACAAAATACTATACACACAAAAAATGTTTGTACGGATGTCCTTTATAGACTCAAAACATCCAACCGATATGCCTCAAAATGGTTTCATCTGAAAGGCAACAATCCGAAGGTAGTTTAAGACAACTATTATAAAACAATGCATTAGGTCGATTTTGCACTTTTCCCATACAAAAAATTTGAAGATAATATAATATTATGTAAAGATGGCGGTTCAACGTCAACGTCAACACAAAAACACTGATCTGTCATCTTTGTCATTTTTTTTTATGGAAATTCATTGTTCATCTTTTAGCGTAGTAGAACACGCCGGGTATCCACGAGTAGGTAGATAAAGTCACGTAAGTAGTTAGTACTAAAGAGCCCTTTACAGTGCATCTATTGTATTATACAAAGCCATGATTTACAAAATTAACACTATTAACTTCTTCAGACTTTCAGCAGATGAATTCATACATATAAGAACCAAGAGTAGGTAATCTTCTAAATAATCTAAACATTTAATGAATAATCCATTTTTGATTGTATCACTAATACCTAGTGGACTCTACTGTAATAATCTGCTTTGTTTAATTGTATTATCTATTAGTGACCTAAATGCACTTTTTAAAATCGTTTACTATTTTGACGGCTGTATCGCAATTCGCAACAAAAAGTAAAATTGCAATTTTGAAAATTACTATGTAAAAACTAATATCTACCTACCTATATATATTTTCAAAGTAATCACAGCTATCTAATTATGCTTTTAGGAATATAAAGTTTATAGGGAATGTAAAGCTGTACAAAATCCAATTAAACCGTATCTTTCACTTTTATTTCATCAATTACTTAAACAGATTGGTTCCAGCATGCATGCCACCGTCCTACTCGTTCATTGCATTAACACGCCTTATCACGGAACCATTAATCAACTCTCGCTCAGCTTTTAATAATTATAATTAATAATTTTATCACCTCCGCGGCGCCTGCGTAGCTGCGTAGCGCCACGAGACGACATCAGGATTCTGGTTTTTATAATTTGTCGGATAAAATGTGAAGACATGTCTAATTTTAATAAACTCTTGAAAATCTGCTATGGTAACACTCTTATCTGTGTGCTTAGTACGAGTTTTACATGACAACAGCGGCGTAAAGTAAACGCGAGTTAACTATTTGTATGGGATCAAAGCTTTTCTTTTCACTGCCGCTAGATGGCTCTGCTTCGGTCCCAAACAAATTTTTGTTAACTAGCGTTTACTTTACGCCGCCGTTATCTATACTAATATATAAAGAGGAAAGATTTGATTGTTTGCATTGAATAGGCTCCGAAATTACTGAACCGATTTGAAAAATTCTTACACTGTTGGAAAGCTACACTATCTCCGAGTAACATAGGCTATATTATATTTTCAAAAAAATTAGGGATCCTTAATAAAACTCCAATAATGTAACCCAAGGTGTAAAAAATAAAGAAAACCGAAGCAAAGCGAGGGCGGTTACTCGTGTCAAATAAAACTCGTACTAAGCACACTGTAATAACGTTAGCTAGGGTTCCATATGACATTATTATACTAATTATGACATTTGCAGTAGTATTTGTATTTTTGTTATCAGTCACATTTTTCCCCAACTTACCCTAATTTAGATAAGATTTTTTAATTTTTATTAAAATTTTACAGATTTTCACATTTATCCAACGCGGCGACTAATACTAAATAACTTTGTTTTTTTTTTATTACAAATTGTATCTGAATTATTAGGTAGCTTAATTATTAGGTTTCAAGTTCTACCCTGATCTATTACAGTCCACGAGTATCCTGAGTAGGCCTAGAGCCTTCCGTTTCCGACACCCTACTCTGAAACGGATTGATTTAATGGAGCAATGCATAAGTTCACCATTTTTGATAATGATAAAAAAATTATAAAAAATATAAAAAAAAAAAAAAACTATAGTAAGAATACCCCACTTAGAAACCATTTTTTTATTACGAATAAATAATAAAAGATAGGTAAGAAGAGCTTTATTTGACAAAAGCTAAAATCGTTTAACGTGTGTGATTTGTGACGTCACACGACCTGGAACTGGACGCCTCGTTTT
>OZ010700.1:6520222-6644397 GCA_963932265.1 Thymelicus lineola | reverse complement strand
GTCACGTTATTTGAGTGAGACTCTCCGTACTGCGACCAAAATACGTGAAGCATTTGCCGACGATTTTACCTAGCCAGTATAAAAATCCCTACCACAACCATTGAAGTATAATGTCATAGTACAGACATCTCGAACAAAATGTGTGTCCCACCCGGGAGGTTCGATTTTCAAAATTGAACCCCGGTTCTCCTTTTAAAATCGAACGAATCCATTGAAGATTGAAGCCACGTGGCGCCAATGATACATAGTGTTCACGGTGTCGGTTCTACACGCTAGTAATAATACTGCAATGACCAATGACTACACAACACGTAAGTAGGAATAACTGCCGGAAAAAGGACTATAATATCAGCATTGGATATTACTGAATAAACAAAGTCTTAAACTCATACTAATTTATCACCGTCATCTTTCCCACGCCATCATTGTAGCAAATATGTAGTACATTTTTTATCTGATGATCGTTAAAACTTTAATTGATGTCTTTTATTCGCTGATTAGATGTTATAGATTTTATCAATGTTGATTAATTACTCAAATTCGCTCTTTGATTGGTGTGGTATTTTTTTTTCTAATGTAGTTAAAAGGATTATAGCTATGACTAGGGTTGCCAGATGGCAAGACTGAAATATCTGGACAAAATTTCAAAAAGTAGAGATTTGCCGAGACAAAAAAAAATTTTAGAAAATAGTCGGCAAACGAGCTGATTACGAAAAAAACGGCTAGAGCGCGTGCGGCACGCCGTGGACGCCGCGGCGGCAAATGCGTTCTGTTGAATCAAGTGAATTGTTAGGACATTTTGTATTTTGTCAGGATTCTGGACATCATGTGAAATGTCGGGACTATCCAGACGAATCCTGACCATCTGGCAACCCTAGCTACGACGCTTGTCATAAAGTATTTTTTTTCTAATACAATTTAAAGCATCGACGCATGTAATAAAATCTTATAGTCTCTGGTATTAAATTATCACAACAAATAAATAAGTAACGACTTTTAAGTTATGTACGAATTATGTAAGAATTTTTTTAAATATTCAAATGTATTTTATTAAATCAGTTTGTTTTTATATTATGTTCTACATATTGTTATAAATAAGTTTTAATGATGTGAAAAAAAAAATATTAATCGTAATAGATAATAGGTATATTATAACAGATAGAATTATTGTATACTGCAGAATATATTTCAATAAAGTGAGGGTTTACGATTCGATGAATAACGTAATTAAATCTAATTTATCCCATTTAATTAAAACTATTAGGTGTATAATTGTAACTATTAAACAGAAAATGGATAGACAATATAATTATATTGCAAAGCAATAAACTCAACTTGAAGATCTCTAACGATGTTGATTGTTCACAATTCGCAGATATCAGGAATTGCACTTAACGGTTAGGTACTAGCGGTTTTTACAGCTCTCCTTAATTTACGCTTGTACTAAATCCTGGTTTAAACAACATTGTAATTCAAAGGCCTGTGGTGCTAGTTGACACATTTGTATTGTAAGCCGTTAACCCCAACGTAACAAGCGGAACGAAGATTCTCATAGATTTAGCGACAATGCATATTATTTACGGAACGGCACTTTACACACGAAAAACTGTTAGAGAAATGAACAATTACATGCCTGTATTGTTAATTGTTAAATATTTGACAATATTTGTTACTTTACACTTTACTTTCTTTCTTTTTCTTCTTTCTTTCTTGGCCGGCAACGCATCAGAGATGCCTTTGGTGTTGCCGATGTTCATGGGCGGCGATAGCCACTTACTTACCATCAGGTGGATAGTCAGCTCGTTTGCCGGCTATTTCCATAAAAAAAACTTTATCCTATTGAAGGATAGTGTTCTTCAACCCCGATGAAAAAAGAGGGGTGTTATAACTTAGGTATAAGTTTGACGTGTCTGTGTTTTCGTGGATCTGTATGTCTGTCTGTGGCATCGTAGCTCCCAAACGGATGAACCGATTTTGATCTAGTTTTTTTTTGTTTGAAAGAGTTCGAATAAAGCCTTATTAGGGGCCATTCATTAATTACGTAAGGGATCCGGGGTGAGGGGGTCTTCAAAACCTCTACATGACTTTATCTGGGAGGGAAGGAGAGAGTAAAATCATAAAGATTAAAAAAATTGATTTACGTCAAATTATGAGTTTTAGTGCAATTTATCATTTTTTAAGACTAAATAAAATCTTACGTCAAAAGGGGAGAGAGAGTCCAATAAATGTTATGTGCCTTACACTTAGGAAGTGTTAAAAATATTATTCTTACCAATGATGTTTAAATAAATATAGATACGTTATGCCCTTACAAATCAACCGAAAAATCTGTTCCGATGTCCGCAAGGCACGCTTTATCGCTTTATCACACGTCTTTATCGCTCTCGCGTCAAAACTACATCGCTATCTCTTTCTTCACCTGAATATGAGTTCCCAATTGGGAACATTTGGAGTCATCACAACGCGCGCGCTTATGACATATTATGACGCGCCTCTTTTTAATATATAATATCATTGATTCTTACGTAATGAATGACTGGCCTTTACCTACAGGCTTCAATCTAACAATGCATATTTAATTAGACGTTAGTATAATAGTGCGTAAGATGTCAGCATCTTTACCGAAACAACTAAGTACGAGTAATCCTATGTCCCATCACGTGCATCGATGATTGAGTTCACTTATGGTCGGGTAGGCGAGCGTAAATGGAACGACCGTTCAACATGAAAACATGACGTACAATATGTTTGAAAGGTGTTCCCAAACAATTCAGAAGAGCTATAGCATCGCGCTTCTCAATCTGTCAAGAAATTACAGATTATTCCACAATTATTCGCTGATAACTACTCATAGGCCTACAAATTTAAAATGATGAATTTTGTTGTCTGTTACATGAACAATGATACTCTCCGTAAAATTCGTTGTATCCAGGTGATTTGAAGATATTATCATGAAGAACTTAAACCATAATCTTAAATGTAAATTAAAAAAAAAACCCGACAACTTTATTTACACTAAATATAGCTAAGAACACTCTCGACACCTTTCAAACAAAAAAAAACTTTTATAGATCAAAATCGGTTTATCCGTTTGGGAGCTACGATACTACAGACAGACATACAGATCACATCGTAAGATTTTTCCTAAATGAATGTTGTTTGAATTTGCGTCAATAAAGACCTCACTTGTAACCACATCGAACCAAAACAAGAAATTACTAGCTTCACGCAGAGTTAGCGAATTTAGCAATTAGTAACTCAAATTACGTAATTCCTTTCGGCAAACAAGGAATAATCGTATGGCGACCAACAGAATTCATTTGACCAGACATTTGACAAATGTTCCAATTCATACGATAGTTTGTATGGATATAATTGATTACGCTTCCTGTTGTTAATAGTATTATAGTAAGCTATGTTAAGTAGGATAAGTATTGTCGGTACGAGGAATCGAATTAATTGAATTATCCCGATGTTATCATGGGCAGTCCAATGCCACTTTAACAAAGCATTTAGGAGCCTTTTAGCGTCAATAATGATTTAGTTTTGAGTATGCCTAACAAATTATGTTAGACACGAAGATATAATGTTGTACACATATTGATTTATGTAAATAGTACGTATATTGTTTACTATTTGAGTTCTAAACCGGTTTTAGATATATGAACGGAATGGATAGAGACAATGATATAAAACTGTTGTTCTATCAAAAATGATCTGGATTTTGCTAGATACGGCGTGGCTCTGCTCAGGCAAAAATAGGTAATGGTTAGGTAAGTAAAAATCGTTTCCGTTGATCCATTCTACAATCTGAGATATTACTAAGTTCGATCGATGAAAAATAACAGAGTTCATCACACTTCATCACTTGTCACAAGCCTGGAGCTTGGGATCTAACTACAAGTTGCAATTTTTTTCTAAGCTAAGTAATTATTATCAAATGAATTTAACACTTACTTCGGATAGAGAAACTACAATAGGAATTATTTGCAAAAAGCATAGAAGGTAAGGTGAAGGGCGAGCACGTTTTATTTCCGACCTAGTCCAGTAGTGATGACACTTGAACTTCTACTCGTATTCTATCAAAATACCAAAAATAAACGATCATGACCGCCTAAGGTAAACACCCCAATTATGGACAGTTTAACAAGAAATTTGTGGTATTTGTGAAAATTTACCTATATGGTGAAAGTTAGGGTGCTGAACGTACTTAAAGTGTAAAGTCCTGTGCTTATTCAACATTTCTGGTGTGTTACGCGTCAGATACTGCAATTGGTTTAAATTTAATTAACAAATAAAAATTATAACTTTTTTACCCAGTTATGGACACCAAAGACCCAGTCATGGACACCCAGTAATGGACATGACCCAGTCATGGACACCCAGTAATGGACATATGTAACCCAGTCATGGACATCCAGTAATGGACATGAATCTAATCATATAAACCTAATAGGTAGGCTAGCTATCGACGAATCTATGATGAAAATGCAAAAGAATAATTATTAGATAATATCTTTTTAGGGTTTCGAAGTAAAATCGGAACTCTTATAGTTTTTTCGTCATGTCCGTCCGTCTGTCCGGAGCAAAGCGCTGAGACCCTTAGTGCTAGAAAGCTGTAATTTGGCATGAATATACTTATTTATTAAATCTTCAGAGTCATGAAATAAAATGCTGAAAAACATTTTTTTAGGGTACCGTGCCCTGCCCTACAGGTAACGTGAGGATGATTTTTTTATTCGTCGCGTACCCTATAGTGTGGGGTATCGTTGAACAGGTCTTTCAAAAATATTATGCTTCTTCTAAGACCATTTTTAGAATTAGGGGTCCGTTTGCAAAATATTTGGCTTTAAAGTGCTAATTTTGGTTAGAGTCAAGTGTCCTACTTAGCGGACTAAACGGTAGGAGTTGAACAAGTGAAAAAATTCTCAAACATAGATGATGAATGAATTCTCAACATATGATGAATTTACAAGAAAAACTATCACGGCTATGTTAGCATAAGTAGTCAATGAGTAATAGTCGATATACTAACTACTTCAGAACCCTACATAGCGCGTGGCCTGACATGCACTTGTTTAATCAACTTTTCATGAAACATTCACATTAAGGAACTTAGTTACTTATAAATTTTCTAAATTGACAATGAGGTTAGCATTAAAGAAGTGAAAATTATTAAAGTGAAACTTTTATTACATCGTCTCAAACTTTTTGGTCTGTGTGTCGCATGTCGCGTGACGGTTGGCCGCGGAGTGGGGGTAAAGTGAAAGGCGCTCGACAGAGCAGCCGAGGCCAATATGGCGCCGCCTTTAATACCCTAAATCTTTTAATACCCTAAATCGAATATTTATGCAAAAATTTTTAGTTAAATGTCTACAATACGAAAAAAAGTTTCACTTATACCTACCGTGGTTTCATAAAACCACACAATTGCTTTTTTAAAATTGTACTCAAATTAAGCTTTTTATATATTAATAAGTAATTTACGAACGTAAACGTTATCAGCCTTTTACATAGGTATGCATTAATTATAACTACCTGAACTAAATGAAGATACAAATATTAATGTAAAGTACCCAATAGTACACATCCACACCAACATTTTCATAATTTGCAACTAGCTCATGGTAAAGAACAATACTAGGAGTAAAATTGGTTCAAATTCTGAATACACAATAGCAAAGATAAATTTGGATAAAATTATGTCCATTACTGGAACTATACAATTATAGTGCACCAGTAATGAACACCAACAAAATATCAACAAATATAACTTCTCGGAGTAACAACACTGTGTGTTGTTGACTTAAGTTTCATGGTTAACACAACAAACAAAACACATTTTTATTTAAATAAAGCAATACAAATTTACAGATGAAACTTTTTAGTTACCGCACTAACAATTTCCTTAAGAAAAGCCGCTAATATAAATTTACAATGACAAACAATTTATAGTTCGCGCCAACTTGTGTTCTAACAGACCGAATTGAATAAAATGTCAAACTTAGGCAGTTCGATGACTACAGTCTATGACACAGTGTTAAAAATACATAACAAAGGGTTCATAACCATATTCTAGACGATTTCTTTTTTTTTCGTCCATTACTGGTGCCTTGTCCATTACTGGTGCACTTACGTTATCTATACCTACTAATATTATAAAGAGGAAAGATTTGATTGTTTGCATTGAATAGGCTCCGAAACTACCGAACCGATTTGAAAAATTCTTTCACTGTTGGGAAGCTACACTATCCCCGGGTGACATAGGCTATATTATATACTTATATATCTTATTTTTACTATTTTTCCCGAAGCGAAGCGAGGGCGATTTCCTAGTCTATAATATTTGAAGAGTTCCCTCAAATCCCCACAGATTCTTTCATCAGAATGTTAATAAATATGGAACCGATGTAATAATCCCTTTCAAATTAAAAAAAAAAAACAAAATTAATATATGACGGAATTCTAAGGTAACAAATATGACCCAACTAGACCCTGCACTTGTTAATAAAAAATATCTTAAAATTCCGTCAATCAAACTTTGATTGAAAGCTTTACTTAGTAATTCGTAACCTGTGACTAATCTTTTCATGACTTATCAAATAAACGGCGAAAATTTTATCTCACAGTCTGATACCGGTTTTGACGTAACAGCTGTGCAAACCAATAAATATTATTGTAAACTTGATAAACTTTGTTGCCTTATTTGCTAATTGTATATAAATAAAACATGATGTTAAATGAATCCGCATTAAATTTGTAATTACTACGTGTGTGGCATGATAAGAAGTCATGTAGTTGTCGCATTTAATGACGATAATATATCAAAATTGGATCGCATAAATATTGAATTTTAAATTTTGTCGTACAAGACAAATCAATCGACAGCTATCCATCAGGATCATTTGTTTCATCCGTAGTTTAACATGGATCATGGACATGGACTATTTACCATCAATGAAATCGCCGTTGTCGGACTAAAACTTCATAAAACCCTGGCGGCGCGTGAAACAAGGCGGCAAGGGAAGACCATTTGCCATCGTCCGTGGCTTTATATATCATGGAACATGGACATGGACTATCTATTTTCACTGAAATTACAGTTGTCGGACAAAAACTTCATAAAACCCCGGAATCGCGTGCAAAAGGGCGGCAAGGGGTGCCAACAGTGTCCAAGGGCAACTGGCGAGATTTTTTCAGGGCTGCTTTGCGTAGGGGCACATTTAATCCAATTTCCCCGGATACCAAGGTGCGGACTCTTTTTAAAATGCTCCCCGAACTCTGTAAACTAGGACAAATCCTGGGGAACCTGGATGCATGGTGATAGCTGCATAGTGATGCATGGTGGTGATGCACCTCGTATAGGGCCGATAGGCTTGGGCTCAAAGACAGTTGCATAGTTGCAGGTTGATCGGAAGACGTAGGAAGTACCTGGTACTTGCTACGCCGTACTCTGAGTGCGACCCTTTTCCGGCATGCTGGTAGCTGCAACTCCAAATACAATTTATAATTGTTGTTATAAGTAATAGATATACACACTACTTACAGTGCCTATGTCAGATTAAATGTTTCTTTCTTTCTTTTCTTTCTTTCCTTGATTTTCTCTAGGTATGTCTTATGATAATTCCCGATAGTACTCATTCATGGCGCATGGCGGTAAGATCTAGCCATGCCCGTTTGCTAAGACCAAGACAAACTTAGCCGAAACTATACTCGTAAATTCTAATTTAGATAATTCATATCGTATCTCTGTTACTCTGTTTTGTATGTATTGGTTGATATTTGCTATCACCACTAAAATATTGTTAACAAAATAATATTGATAACTTATCCGCCGTCGGTAATTAATAATAATATTAAAAATAAACGCTTACATACTTATACCCTAGTACTCTTAGGTGTATAGGTACCTTTGTGGCGGATGGCATGGACGACACATCACAATAACATCCACTACCCGAGTACAAATATTTACTGTCACATAAATATCTGCCCCGGACGGGAATCGAAATCGGGACTCCTCGCTTCGCAGGCAGGGTCGCTACCAACTAGGCTTCGGTTATTCAAATAGTGAACATACCTTTACAAATAGGTTCACAATACCGATTTCTAGAATCTATCGGCGATTCAATGAACAAGTCCCATAAATAAGGTAAGGACAGGTATTTTGACGCCCAGTAGTGCTAATTTCTCTTATAACTTAGGAAAGATCTTGCGTTAGGGTTTCCAATAGAATTGCCTGCGTAGGACAATCAATTCCAACTAGGTTTTTCTTTGATATTAACTGCAATTAGTAATTGCAGACAAGCCACATTTTTTCGTGTAAATAGCCGGCACATAAATTGATGATCCATTTGATGGTAAGTGGATATTGTTGCCTACGGACATCAGCAACACCAAAGGTTGTCCTGCCGGCCAAGAAATAAGGGAGATTTTTTTTTGTAAAGTACTATACATATCAACACCAAGGCGTTGCAAGGTATTAAGTCGGAGAATTTAAGCGCATATCGCATAATTCCTTTAAACAAACATTTCCTACAATTTGTCACCCGAATCCTTGTAGTATGCGATACGAATGACACAGAATTTACTGGACTCGTTGTCGATCCGGATCGCCCACGGCTGCGGCCGTTCGCCATTCATAAATATCGACCACGCTTTACGACACTAATGCCGAGAAATTAACACGTTAATTACGAAACAAAAACACTTACTCGATACACTTTTGTGTAACTTTTTTTTGTGTGTGATGTACACAAATAAAATCAACGTCGCTTGCTACATTTTACTCTCCAGATAACATTACAAAATACTAAAACTCTATGCAAAAAATACATATATAAAAAGCGACAAACGAACAGATGAACCACCTAATGGTAAGTGATCATCGTTGCCCATGGACATCAGTACTTAATGCCAATAGTATTTTACATAATATAATATCTAAATACTATCTAATAATTATTATTATATTATCTAATAATTACTGTAATATAACATAACTTACATGAAAACGTAGATCTGGAGAGGTCCTTGTAGAAACATTGTGGTATTTCTTAAATTCACTGATTATACACTGGAAATAACACTGATTAGTTATCAAACTAAGTAAAGATCACTTGTTCCATCACTGCATTGACTAAACCTATTTTATTAGTTCAAAATTGTATGGCAACGTATATAAATGTAAACCTCCATGCCAAAGGTATAAACTTTGTAGTACTTATTATGTCACACCGTATTCCATTCTCTGTTTCTTTTACGTTTCTTCTGTCAATGATCTGTAAAAGAAAGAAATATTTTAATATTTCTATGCAATAATTCTTGACAAAAAATAACCGACTTAAAAATTAGAAATAACTCAAAAACTGCTCGTCCGATCTCGCTCAAATTTTTAAACGTGATCACATGACAAGCACCAGCTGTAGAATATAAAAAGAACTGTAGAATATAAAAAGTGATGAAAAGTACACATAAAACAGTTGAATTGGGAAAATCCTTTTCTTAAGTCGAAAAACTAAAAAGAGGTTCATGCCATGTAATGGGTCTAATAATTTACATAGATAGATAAGTATGTAATCAAGAATTTACTTCATTCCCAAAATATGTTGTTTTATATCTTTCAGTATATAGTGGCCTTCTACGAACAATAACAGACATGCTACTAAACTGAGCTATCGTAGCATCCAAGTCTAAAAGTAGAAAAATTTCAACGAGTTGTTTTAGTAGAATAATCAATCAATAGCTGACGTGAAACAATAATCCACGGCTGTGAAGAACGGCTCACGATTGATACGGTAGTAATGAAACAAGCACTCCATAAGAAAATAAATAGTCACTCCATATACATTGATATGATATATGATATATGATATATGATATATGATATATAAAAATTTTTTCATATGTTATTATTATTATTAACCCGACGGAACAGACAATTAATCCTGTATTATCAAACGTTGTTATGGATAAATAGATGCCGAAAATCGTAAAATTTAATTTTTTTTACTCGTAATATGGATTAAATTGGCACTCAGTCACGTTATCTTCTAAGTTTTAGTGTTTTTTACGTTGTTGAACGTATTTATTTTTGTAATTGTTTTAATAATAAAAAGTAAAAACGTTAAGAGGTACTAAACTACGTGCTCTTGTTTTGACAGCAGGATCCAGAAAACTGAGGCAATAAGTTTGTGTCTCGAGCTACGCTCTAGGTTATTTTCGATCATCGATCTGTTATAATAAGTAAAACATTTCGAAGTGTGCTTTAAAGTTCATTAAAAATGTTGCTTACTTTATACACATGCTGCTACCAAACTAAATAAGTATTTAAAGATTCTATAATATTTTTACCTGTACAGTGATAAAAACAAAAACGGCTTTCGAGAGATAATATAAATTTATAAAAAAAAGTACTTGGATTATAATAGTTGTTGTAACTTTGCCCTCAGTTGGCACGTGCCTCGTTTGACGGCTATTGTCGTAAAAAATTTTAATTATAATAATTCTCCAATTAAGAAGATAAAGTAATACCACGTGTTTGTATATGAATAATAAAAGCAAGGCATATTCAATGCTAACGATATTTGAGTAAATACGTATACTTTTAGATGACTGCACAGTACATAAAGTAACCAACCGTATTTCCACGTTACGAGCAAGTTTAGTGCGGATCAATTAAACGTGTAATTTTAAGGAGTTCTTAATTACTGTCGACATAATCCTCCGTCAGACTGGCGACAGTAGCGACACATTGACCACATGGTTTGGTTTATTAAAATAATACAGACGTTTGTTTAGGAATTTCAAGTGGTTCCTTAAACAGGATGTATTCGATGTATGTTGTTATTGCGGTCATGTTATCAATGACAAAGATTAACCTATTAAGTCTTAAGTTACTATTATGTTTATTGCGACGGGAAATAAGAGCGTATTATTTGGGATTTTGAGTTACATTACATATTATATCCGGTCCTATACAACCGTCATGTAATTTTGATCATTCAAGTATGATGGAAAAATATTGAACAAGTAACCAAAAATGTACAAGTAAAGGCAAGAATGAAAAAATCTAACTATATTTTAATTGATGATTAAGATAAGTAAATAATATCAATCAGCAAAATGTGATAAAGTACAATTAAGCTATAGTATTTGAACAACAACATGACAAACCAAATGTAATGTCACATTATATGATTTTGTAAATAAATCATTTTTAATCTACTGCAAAGACACAAGACGACATCGAAGTGAAATATGCTCGCAAAAAACAAAGTCGACACACCTTCTATGATTCATTCAATTATCTCGGTACATGGCTATTCATTTTAGCCTCCGCCACCGCTTTTTACAGTGGACAAATATAGGTAGCAAATATACTGATTATTTATTGAAAAGTAATGAGAGTCTCAAGTCCAACACTATTTGGCGAAGTAATTTCACGTTAGTAAGATGATAAACAATTGACAATAATAACAAAATTTGCTATTGGAATGAAGTTCCATAACGCGCGTTGTGAAAGGGGGCTAGACGGAAAATTACGACACTTTTTGATTCTTACGAATGACGACACTTTTTTGAAGTGATTCAGAGAGTTTTACAGAGATGGTGCTGTACTGTACAACTTTCTGAATCACGTTGCGTGATTGAGAAAGTTTTACAGAGATGGCGCTGTACAACAAAACAATACTTAAATTGAAAGGAACTTCGTTCCATCCGGGTGTCCCTTGACACCTCTCATGATTTTTTTTATGTGTATTATTATATTTTACTATTTAATTTACTTATTATTTTCTTTAAAAATATAATTTTGATATTAAATTTCCTTTATGTTTAGAGTAACTAGTTTTTAGGCGATAAAGAAAGCACTGTGCTTCTATTGCAGTACCTAACGATATCTAAATTGATTACTTGTAAGATATAAAGATCTATTGCTGCTCCTAGTGCTCCTTAAGATTAGGCCAAACCTATAAAGTGTAAGGTTTGCTGAACTTCTAGATAAATATAATTGAGGTACTTGTGCCACAATCTACAACCGAAAATACTAAAGTGATAGCATCAATGATATTGTAAGTAAAAAAGAGGTAGATTCTATATCTCACTAGCGAGCCGAAGATGAAGATCGTAAGAACGGTCAATTGACCTCTGTCTGCTCGTAGTCGCTCTGTTAATACAAGACCATACGCACGCTTTTGTTGTCAGAAGTGCTTGAGATTTGACATACAACGTTAAAATGCCTTCGTGTATTATTGTAGTGTGATTAGTGTAGTGAAACACAAGATAAACGTGTGTGTGTTGTACCTCTTTTCGGAACAGATTTTTCGTTTGATTTGTAAGGGCATGACGTATCTATACTTTTTTAAACATCATTGGATAGCATGGATAAACGAGGACTCTACTCTTCCAGTCTTTTATGGGCTGAGGCCCAGACTTATGTCGTTCTGTCAGATAGTAATTGATAGGATAGTATCCAAGTGTCAGTTCTGCCAGTGTATAGGACATCGTGACTTGATATCGATTCTCAAGTCTCGCGATTACGATTATCGGCGCTCTCTACGTGTTACAGCTGTCAACCCTTCCTCGGACTAAAGTTGGCGAGCGTCAGATCCTTAGATACATGGTAATTTTATGGTAGTCATTTCTTTCTTACTTGGTAAATAGTAAATACCTAAGTTTCATACAGAGGGTGAATTGAATTCCATGGAAATTAATATTCTTCATCATGGCTCTTAGATTTAGGAGTCTTTGATTCATTCTTAATTGGTATTGTATGGTCAAGCGCGTACACTGCACTTCATTCGCATTGCAACATTTTATTAAATTCAATAGATTTGTAACAAATTATATTTAGTACGATTTCGGTCATTAAGAGCACCGCGCGTTACTCATATTTCATATTCCATTATTATAATCATTTTCTGTATATGTTCAGTTTAATGTAGTATTTTTATTTCCTATTTTTAACTTTTATTTCGTAATCTCATAATATTAGTTACGGTCAGGCCGTACATGAGGCCGTCAGGTATTGATCAATTAAGTAGTAAAAAGAAATGTTATTGGTCTAACATTAACTAAAAAATACATACCTACATGATATATTGTAAAATATTTTGTTTATCTAGGGTAGTGACTAAAGTTCTTAAAACTTAAAATAATGTTTAATAAAATTTAAAAAGACTAAGATAATATAATATCTATTTCCCATACGTAATAAGTAGATACTAATTTAGTATTCATTTTTCTACCAATAAATCATTTTATTATGTTCCATACCTTTTGATATTATTTTTTAAACTTTAAAAACAGAGCAACCCTCTATTCAATAAGTGAACTGATCTGATTGTATTGAGATGCTATTTTTGTATCGACACCATAATTATTATTCTTCGTCATTGCAACGTCAGATTAGCGATGACATGCGTATCGGCTTTTCTGCTTCATAATGTTACGTGCTTCACCGAATCGGTCAATGGTTCGAACTCTACTCAATATTATTACACGTGAATTTGTACACTGAGAAATCTGAGAATGCAACAATGCCAAACAAAAAAAAGAAAATGTGTGCAATTCACACGTGGTAGAAGTGAAACTTTCCAAAATTTTGGTTTCAAGATAATGATAGGAAAAAGCAATAAATCAAAGTCAAAGTCAAAGTCAAAATATTTTATTCATATAGGTATCACTGATACACTTATGCACGTCATTTTTTGGCTTTTCGGAAGGTGCTTTATCGTGGAGGAGAAGAAAAGCCTAAAGAAACTCCTCATCACATCTTTTAAAAAATATTACAAAAAAAAGATAATAATACAAAAGTATTTACTATTCTGAGCGGAACTGGTTGCAGAGCTGGTCATTTCCATGCGTCTTTGTCATTTAAATACTCGTCTACACTATAATATCCCTTGCCTAACAATTGTGTCTTTACACGTTTTTTGAAAGTTTCTATTGGCAAGTCACGTATTAATTTTGGGATTTTATTATAAAAATGTATACCAAGCCCTATGAAAGATCGCTGCACTTTACTTAGGCGGAACGAAGGCGTAACTAATTGATGCATTCTTTTCGTATGGCGATTATTAATATCAAAATTTTGTTTATACGCGTTTATATTCTTCCGTATAAAAACTACATTGTTAAAGATATACTGGGAAGCTACTGTAAGTATACCTATTTCCTTGAACTTTTCACGCAAAGATTCCCGAGACCTAAGTTTATAAATAGCCCTAACTGCCCGTTTCTGGAGTATGAAAATTTGTTTTATATTCATTGAAGTACTATTACTTCGTATAGAACAGACACCCCGAACATTGAGTCGGGTGCATTCATTGTGGCCAGGGTGGCTCACTTCATTCACTCACTTGCTTGTCACTCACCTGCGTTCATTGCGGCCGCATGCCAAAATTGTTTAGTAACAAACTGAAAAAATGCCGTCTTGCGTGATGAGAACCTGTCACAATTGCACGTAAAAAAAACAAAAAAGAAAATGGTATTACTTATCATCAGTAAGAAAACAAAATATTACCTTAAATCAACTAAAACGAATTTATTTCAATTATTGTGGAATGTTCCCGCCATTTTTGAATGAAATGCAAATAAATTGACTTGAATCAATTCAAGTCAGTTCAGTCAGTTCAGGTCAGTCAATTGAATTGAATTGAAAAAATCATGAGTCGGGCTTACACACTTGGCAAGTAAGCGTGTTAATGGACAAATAAATAAGCCTGATAAGAATGACTATTGTACCTACTCTTTGGTA
The DNA here is from genome assembly GCA_963932265.1 of Thymelicus lineola. Classification (NCBI taxonomy): domain Eukaryota; kingdom Metazoa; phylum Arthropoda; class Insecta; order Lepidoptera; family Hesperiidae; genus Thymelicus; species Thymelicus lineola. The sequence continues at coordinate 6,629,639 of OZ010700.1, read as the reverse complement.
AATAATAAATTATGTGTATTATATTACTCAGTGAATTCAATTAAACATTAAATCAAACATTTGGAAGAGCTAAAGATTTAGAGTCGTTGACTGTTTGTCGTGGTTCGGCAAGTGTCTTATACAAAGTTACTCTATGTAAATCACCTTCTAGAGTTTGAAAAAAGAACGCGTCATCGCGGTTTCGGGACACAAATTTTGTTCGAGATGTCTGTTCTATGTCATTATACTTCAATGTTTATATTGCCTGCTTTGCCCCACAGCAAGATGGCATAAGACATAAGTCATCCTAGCAGTTTCGACGTCTGTATACTGCCTTATTTTCCTAACAGCAAAAGCAGCCCTACCGAGTTTTGTCGCGAGATTTGTTATATGTGGGCCCCATTGAAGTTTACTATCTAAGGTCACCCCTAAAAAGACCGTCGATTCCTCCATATGCAATGTTTCGTTATTTAGTTTAAGAGATTTGCTGACTTTTTTAACATTAGGTAGCACAAACTCTATACATTTCGTTTTTTTTTGCATTTAATAGTAAATTATTGATAGTGAACCAACGCGATACATGCGAAAGAGCACTATTTACGTCGTCGAAATTTACTTTATTCCTTTCACACTTAAATATTAGTGATGTATCATCAGCAAATAGTACAATATCCGCTTGGTTCTTTACATAATGTGGTAAATCGTTAATGTATACCAGAAAAAGAAACGGACCCAAGATCGAGTCCTGCGGTACACCCATCACAGCCGGTGACCCCGATGACTTAATATCGTTTATGCTGACTTTTTGTATTCTATTACTCAAATAAGACGCGATCAAGCTAAGGGCCTTGTTTTTTATACCATAGTGGCCAAGTTTAAACAGCAATGTTTCGTGCTCAACACAATCAAATGCCTTAGATAAGTCACAAAATACTCCTATGGCATTATGTGACGCCTCCCATGCTTCAAATATATGCTTTAATAGCCTAGCCCCGGCATCGGTTGTACTACGGCCTTTAGTGAAACCGTATTGCTCAGGATGTAATAATTTATTATTGTTGAAATGGGTTAGCATTTGATTCAATATTATCTTTTCGAAAATTTTACTAAGGGTTGGTAAAACAGAAACTGGTCTATAGTTATTAAGATCAGTTTTTTCACCTGTTTTAAAAAGTGGAATGATTTTGCTGCATTTCATAAGATCTGGAAAGATACCTAGATCTATACATTTATTAAAAACTACGACCAAATATGGAGCTATAATACCTATAATATGCTGTATTATTTTCACCGAGATGCCCCACAAATCACCCGTATTCTTTACCTTCAGAGACTGAAAGGCCTTAATTAAGTCTTTAGCGGTTATATGTTGAAATTCAAATAAAATATTACATTCATTAATATGATTTTTTAATATAGAAAGTGCTTCCGTCGGTGAAGAAGCTAGTGAACTGGTTAATGTTATAGGAATATTACGGAAGTGATTTTCAAATTCGCTTGCCACGTCTTTATCAGCACTGATTATATTATTATTAATCAATAATTCGTAATTGAAATCACAGGACTTTGCGTTACCGTTCTCACTGTTAATTATATTCCAAGTGGTTTTTATCTTGTTATCCGAATTAATAATTTTGTTCTTTATGTACATTGATTTCGCCTGAATACAAACAATTTTAAATATTTTAGAATAATTTCTCACGTGCTCCTGGAAAGTTGGAGAAAAATTGTATTGTTTCTCGGCGTAAAGGTCATACATCCTGTTCCTACTTTTATAAATACCTACAGTAGCCCAATCACTAAATTTACTATTTTTAGCTAGATCTACATACTTAAACTTGAATATTTTATTAAATTCGTTATTTATGTTATTAGACAATGTGTTATATAGTTTTATTGGATCTCTTTGTTGTAATGTTAACTGCGTTTGCATTTCCGAGTGGATTTTTTCTTTAAAAGTTGAAATCTTATTTTTAGTTATTGGTCTACATTTTATTATTTGTTTTTTCTTAGTGATTGAATTATACAACGAAATTTTTTGTCCGCAGTGGTCTGACTTCAACTTACTGAATATCTCTTTATTTAAAATCTCACAATTGCAAAAGATATTATCTAAACAAGTAGCTGTAGTTTCAGTTATTCTGGTTGGCTCATTGAATAATGGATTTAAATTAAAGCATTTAAACAAACTTAGTAGCCTAGTAGCCATAGTACTATCTGATAAAATGTCTACGTTGAAGTCGCCACATATCACTAATCCTTTTCTAGAAACACATAACCGTTTAAGTACATCCTCCAATGTATCTTCAAAAATAGTAAAATCACCAGAGGGGGGTCGATACGCGCAAACTATAACAAACCGCTCCAGTTCCACACAGGCCAGTTCAATAGTGCGCTCAATAGAAAGACTAACAATGTCTTTACGATCTTTACAAGACATTGTTGTGCACTAATATTAGTGATCCACCATGAATTGCAGTCTCTCTACAGAATGCACTTGACAATTTATAATTACCTATACTGACAAGATTTTGAGTGCTTGGTAACCAATGTTCCGTTATACATAAAACATGTATATTACAGTATTTTATAAATAATTCTATTTCTAATCGAATCTTAAAGCAATAAATCGAAGCGCCATCTATGAATACAACTTAGCACTTTTTAAAATCTATCTAGCAATAAAACGAATGTTCTATCTTACTCCTCACGCCATCTATGAATACAACTTAGCATTTTTACTGTCTGTATAATCGGCTGGTCGATCTACAGAATGAAAGAATGAAATTCTTATTTTTTGTTGATAAATTCTTTGAAAATATTTAAAAGAGCATTTGAAAGTATTTAAAAACAGTAAAAAATAAAACTAAAAAAAATAAAACTAAAAAAAAATAAAACTAAAAAAAAAGAAATATTCTGAGACGCGAACCTGCGCATCATCATGGCATCAGCATTGTGTGTCTACGTCCTGACCATTGGGCTACGGACAACTTAAATTGAAATACGAAATTAGCGGTTATATTATCTTACCTGTCGTTTTTCCGTTGCATCCGGTTTCAAATCACTAACGGTTCTAAAGAAGTTTCACTTCAAAAACAAAAACCAAAATATATGTAAGATGGAAACGAGTCTTGGGAATTTTAAAATATAATAAGTTCGTGCATTTTATTCACTATAAATAATAATATAATATAATTGTTTATCACTATAATAATATGTACATGATACTATGTCCGTCTCATTTACCGAAAAGTAATTTTACTGCTAACTGGCTCATTCGTATAACAGGCCACTGTGAATTTGTGCATTGTTCCGTCAAAACAAAAAACAAAAACCAAATAAGTTGAATCCAAAAAAAATTTTTTTTTTAAACGCTTTTATTTCAATTTTTTTTTTTTTTTCGTGTATTGTCATCGGAAATACACATGTCTGCCAAATTTCATCAATTTTCATTAAAGGGAAGTCATTCAAATTAACGTTACAAGATTTGATTTGATGCTTTGATGCTTTGATGCTCCGAAGTGAAAGTAAATAAAAGCGTTTAAAAATATGTTAGATGAAAACGAGTCGTGGGAATTTTAAAATATAATAAGTTCATGCATTTTATTCACTGTTTAATTGTTTATCACTATAATAATATGTAGATGATACTATGTCCGTCTCATTTACCGAAAAGTAATTTTACTGCTAACTGGCTCATTTGTATAACAGGCCACTGTGAATTTGTGCATTGTTCCGTCCAAACAAAAAACAAAAACCAAAAAATATGTTAGATGAAAACGAGTCTTGGGAATTTTAAAATATAATAAGTTCATGCATTTTATTCACTGTTTAATTGTTTATCACTATAATAATATGTAGATGATACTATGTCCGTCTCATTTACCGAAAAGTAATTTTACTGCTAACTGGCTCATTCGTATAACAGGCCACTGTGAATTTGTGCATTGTTCCGTCAAAACAAAAAACAAAAACCAAAAAATATGTAAGATGAAAACGAGTCGTGGGAATTTTAAAACACTCGTATAAGAAGTTAATATATTTTATTCACTGTTTATCACTATAATAATAATTATGTACAAAATACTATGTTCTGTTTACTGTCTCGTTTACTAGAAAGTAACTGGCTCATTCGTGTAACTGGCCACCCAATGATGAGATTTCGAAGCAGCCAACCGGCCAACTTAATTGTAATTTGTAATGAATTGTAATGACAACCTAGCCGCTTCATTCGAAATGCATTTCAAGTTAAATACATGTAAGTACCATATGTTTATACTAGTAATTAATGCTTCTTAATTATCTTTTTATCTTCTTTTCTTCTGTATTTCTTATATTCGTGTTCTATATTACTCGCTTAAACTATTTAACCTAATAAGGAGCTATTTTTTAAATAATTTCATATCCATTAAAATTGATCTTAAATGGTTCAATTTATTAAGCTTTGATTTACACTCATTCCAAAATGAAAAGTTAAGAACGTTAACTATTGTAGACGTAACTCAATTTATCTAAGTTATTAACAAGATAGGTTTCAAGGCTTACCCTGACCTCGAATCCTGAGGCTGTAACAAATCAATATAACTGACATTTCAATTTGTACATTGACACGTTTTTAATCTTCCCACTTTGTTTATGTGTTCGGAAGCTGTGGAAGTTTGTCTTAATAAATTTTTCGGATAGCTTCGATCACTTGTTAAAATGTTAAGTAATGTGTTTCACTACGCCATAGTGATGTATGGCTCGTTTACTCCTATGTTCGTTTTACTGGCAAGATAGGAAAAGAAAACCTTTTTTTGACGATGTTGGTACCTATCCCAGGTTATGAGTAAAATATGAGTAGTATATTAGTAAAACGAAATAAGTAAAAGAAAAAAATAAGGTTTTCATTAATATCAAGCCGTACATAACACGTATCAGAAACTCCTGCATTTATATTGATTGATCGTTGCAGACACAAAAGTAAAGTAGGTAAAGAAATTAAAACTTTAAAGTTTAAGCTAAGGCTTTTTCAATTATTTAAAAGCAGTTACATAATAATAACATCGTATACAGCTTAGTGGTCAACTCTAAGACAATCTATCAATGTGTGAACGCTGTCTCTCTATAATAACTATAAATCTCTACCTGTCTCATACTGTTTCTCTTTTTGTTCAAACTGACGTGCATATCAACACGCCATCGAATTACAGATATTAATCTTACCGTCAACTAATGAAACGAACTGCCGAAAGGCAGTATGTTGAAAATGATATCAGGTAAATTGATTATAATCTGTAGTTTTATTTTAAACTTCAACGAGCTTTGATGTTTAGAAATATTGTTTGTTGCTTGTCAGTACTGACAGCGCCATCTAGTAATAATAATAGTAAATAGATGAAAGTGATTTTATAAATGGTGGGAATTTCGTACAGCTACCCGAGGCATGAACTCGTACAATTACCCGAGGCATGAACATTTTGGTTCAAACTTAGTGTAAAGCTTAAAAGGTTACAGGCAACGACATTTACAAATAAGGTTGGCAATTTTAACTATACCTATATTTTTTCTGTTGTTGATTATAAATTACGTAGTCATTCGATAAATAATAAATTACCGAGTCGTTCGATACCTACACAAAAAAAACGAAATTTTATCCTCATTTTGTGAGGGAGTGTCGTCTTAGTGCAAATTTGTCATCGTAAAAATTGATTACTTACATCATCGCATATTTCGGCGTTGCATAAAATGTCATTTATGATATAATGATTATTTATAATGAGGTTATTATATAACAATTGCATTGCATTTAAAAAAAATCCCTACGTTGTTTGTACTATAACATTGCACAACTAAGAACAAGAATAACTTTGCCTATAGAATAAGAATAATTTTAACAAAACAATGTTATTTTTACTTAACATCGTTTATTTTGTGGTGTATTCTTCACACGATTCCATGACTCGCCGTGAAGCAATCCATTTAACAATTAAGATAATCCCCCTCCAATTATCTTTGAATCTGCACGATCTCAGCAGACGCCACCCGATTAGAAATACAGAGTCCTAGGAACCACTTAGATACCCGTTTAGCTGATGTGACCGATACATTAATACATGAAAATACAACTTATTCTTAGAAACTAGAAGTAAGTTTTAAGTAAATTGCGTTATATATTTGATTGAGCAAAGATTTTCATAGTTTTCAAACCAATGACGGTTTTGTATCGTATTTTTTTTGTATATTATTATCAAAATGAAAGACCTGTCAACTTTCAAATAATTTTTTGCGATAAGTACAGCGACTTCAGATAGGTCTGAAAATGTTTTCACAAATAACTCACTTACTAATTTTATAAGAAAGATATTTCCAGTAATAAAAAAGAAATTGCTCACTAACAATATATTATTTATTATTATTGTTCCGCTGAATACTCTTCTTAATTTATCTTTTCTTTATATTTAAGGCCTCATATTTTTAGTTCGGGGAAATAATTTCGTATGTAAGTTACTTTGGCTTACCTAAAACATCTTAACTACAGTAGATTTTATGATTGATTACTCAGCCTGAAACTGATAAAAAGCAAAACATACAGACAAGACTCCTTTTTGAATTTGGTCAAAAATTTAATAAATACTATCGACCATATTAAAATGTAATATAGGTACTAACAATTGTAATAATAAGTACGACACAATTTATGGTATTACGATACTGTTACTATACAGACTAAAAGAAAATTTCATTTTCTATACAAAACGTTTTCACCTCACCATGACATGTTTAGGAGAAAATAAAATGGTGTCAAATGAGTTGTTACAACAATTGTCCCAACAGTAGTAGTTTACTTAGCGCCAACTGCGCAAATAATTCGTTACCATGAACCAATTTACATGTCAAACATGCGACCATTTAAAAGATATGACAAGAAGGCTATTCTTGCTAAAGAATTTTATAGACAATGAGAACTGATGGCATATTTTTGAGAACTCATTCAACCTCTTGTCGTACTATCGACAGCAACAAATAAACTGCAGAGTTATCCACAATGATTTAAAATATTCCGTGAAAAGGATAGTGAGTTTTTTTATTGGCCTATACCACTACTGAGCACGGGTCTCTTCTATGGAGACTCCATGCACTCCATACTCCATACACGTTACTCGAGTGCAGATTTGTGCAGTTTTCAAAGTAATTAATGTTTAAAATAACCTATTTAATCTTCTTTAAATATCTTTAAATTATGGCCCACTTATCATTTCATTCTGCTAATTACTTGTATTGTTATTACTTTTAATGAATTTCTTGGCTCATGCGCATGAGAAATATAAAGCAAAAAGAAAGAAGCTGTAACTTGTCACACACTTTGATTATTAAAACTTTAAAACTGAGTAACAGAGCGTAAAATTAAATTAATGACTAAATGTGACTAGTATATTATGATGTTAAGTCCAAACGCTGTCTTGTCAATTAGGTTTGATTTACCTTAAATAAATAATAAAGTGTGCTAATTCAAAAATAGTCTTTTTCTGTATGTGCATTTTTTTCTCCTTTCTCGATATATTGTAGATACCAAACGAATTTAAAATGCCACCCATGCAATGCCGTCCACGGGCATCGATGACAGGCAATGATATAATATCATTGGTGACAGGCCTCGAATAGTGTAGAAGGAATTGTCAGTTAGTAGGTACTCTTGTTAGTATCAGGTATTAATGTAGTAGGTTTATGGTGTTATTTAAGACTAAAGCTCGATTTTTAGGGAAAGTTTTTCGCCTACATAACCTCGCATTAGTTGAAACGAATTCTTAAGTACAGTCGTAGTAAAAATGGTATCTTTAAACAAATGAGACTGATACCGAATACGGTTGTCAATGATTATGTTACATTATAATACTGGCTGTATGCAAAAAAGGTAATAAAAACTAATTTTTTAATTAAATACTGAATGTAGAATAAAAAATGTGAAACATAAAACGCGGCGTATTACGAGTTTCCAATTTCAATTTTTATTGTCTGTCTAGACATGCGAATGTTGACCAATATGTAGTAGGTAGGTACACAATAGGAATATCGTTGATTCTATGACTGATATTAATAGTTACACTTACAGACCTAAATATTTTTAGCAAATCGCACTAATAAGCTCTCGTTGCATCAGCAGTTAAAAACAACTAAATAAGATAACATGGACTATTAATTTTTTCTGCTTTTTAAAAGTTAGTAGATCGTTTAATTTAAAAATGAACATGTACTTAATATTGTTACAAGTGAAAATTTGTATTTAGTATTAATTTAATACAACGTTGAAGTATAATATTATGTGAGTAAAATATAAAATGTTTCCTAAACATTGCCACTTCTTTAGACTTTATAACAATAATTTGTCGTGCGTTCATTTTTACAATAGACCACAATCAATACAGTCCTAATTAATTTTAAGTCAAGCAGAACCTGTTCACTCTTCACCTAAAATAATTTTATGACAAAAGAACAATTTTTTGTATCAATCTTTAATAAAGATAATAAAGTTCGTAATTAAGTATCAAAATGAAAAACTGCATAATAATATGAATCGGTAGTACCTATTCATCCGAAGTGGAATGTGTTACGAACGAACTGATAAATTTTATATCACAGTCTGCAGCAGTGTCGTAAGAACCACAGCTCCGAAGAAGACATTAATTTTTAACACACTACCACGATAAGCATGCAAATTGGGTTATCTCAATTCGAGTCGCGCTGTGCCCGCTATGAAAATAATATAAAACTTGAAGCTGAAATATTTAGGAACAGTCACTTCAATGATAACAAAAGACCACCTGAGTAACTCCTTGATATAACTAATAAATTGTCTTGAAAGGCTGGTCCCTTTTTTCTTTTTCGGTCAAACATTTCTATGATCACCGACATTTAGGTGATGCCTTTGATGCCTTTGGTGTTACTGATGTGCATGGGTGAAATTGACGCTTAACTATCAGATGACTACTTGTCTGCTCGTTCGACTTAGATTAAAAAATATTATTTACATCATACGTACGACTCTCCATTTACGTCCACATAGAATAGAGGTCACTATCAAATGTTAAATAGAAGGTTACATGGGCGATGTTTGCGGTATAAGCTGTTTGTACTTGAATATAAGTCAATGTGACCCGCTTGTAGTCGGTGCATCCTGGAGACTCACAGCCAAGTACCTTCCACGTTCCAAGTTCCAAATCTTTGCAACTTTCTCATTCACGATAGTGTTTCCGAAGCAAAGGCGTATTCATTCATTCATTAAGCCCTTTATTCATTCAATCAAATCAGAATGTAATCGACTCACGCGATCACCTACATTATTGAGGGACTGCTGTGTATAAGTTTCTAAGATCATCCGTTGTCTTAGGTCCAGACAGTGTTAAGAATTTTAATTCGAATTGGAAGATATATAAAGAAAACTGCAGTCTTGTCTTTCCTTATCCTCTCAGTGTGAATACGGATAGGCTCGTTACGAATACTGATCTATTTATGTGAGAACTTATTTATAGGTCAACGTTTAATCTGAAATACGGATAGCATGAGAGTCAAATAATTGGGCTTTCGTAACTAGAACGATTTCAATAGTTGTACATACGTCATAATGGAAGTAGCATGCGGCCTATAACTTCCCTCCAAGTAAATTATTTTTTATTAAGCAATTCTGGTTTTCAATAATATAATATGTGCAAAAGTTTTATTGAGTAAGTATTTCTAACTACTATTAAGGTTTGATTACTTCCATATCATTTGTTATTAGGTATATTTGTTGAACATGTCTTGTAATTCGATTCCGATAATTGAATGACATGAAGACACATGATGACTTTAGAAATCTAAAGAGTTAGAAAATGACATAATCAAATTTTAAATTGTAAAATTAAAATCAACATCCATTTTAATGTATCTTGTATTTGTGATGTTAAAATTACAATTTTCATTTCTCTCGATGGACGTAAACAAAAATAGCGACAATAGGGATGTTTACACTAATTATAAATTACTATAAATTTTTGTCTAAAATTCTATTGGTAACATTTAAAGTCCTAAAATATGATTCTTTTATCGAAATCAATCACAATAAATTATATATCATTAATTTAAAATGTTAAAAATTGTACTCACTGTCACGTGACCTCAAACGCCATTTTGAGCTTATGACGTCATTGAAAGTATTTTATATGCAAATTCAACTAACTTCAGCAGACAGTTAGTATTGAATAACGGAAAGTGACGTCACGTGACGTTTTTGGTGGGAAAGGAGAATGTCCATTTAATATGGAGAAATGTACTGACTTTAGCATTTTTGTGTCTTGATAAAAATACCTTTATTTGATTATGTTATCTTAATAAATTACACATACTAACTTTAGTCAATGTTAATATTAGGAAATACGAGTTTTTAAACAAAATTAGTTCGAATTTAGGTTATAGTAAACTCACAGTAATATGGACTCTATACCGGCGTATTAAAGTCGATTGCGTATGTGATGTCGATCTTTTAAGTTTCAAATTCATTTGACAGTCCCTAAACGCCATGTAGTTTGTAATGTATTATAATCACAGAACACTATTACTCCTGGCTGATAATAATAATTTTCTTTTTCATTTGACAGTCCTCTTACGTCATATAGTTTGTTGTATCATAATCATAATGGAATCAATGCAACCTATTGGCCCGAAGGATCTTAAAAGATTTCTGATTGGCCCTTATCCAAACATAAATGGCCCAATGGTTTTCTTTTGTAAAACGGAAGTAAAGTTACTTATTAATTTCAGAAAATTATTCCCAAAGAGGATTTTTTTAGGAAATAGGGTATTATACTTAAAATATTTTAATTTAATATTTTGTTCAAAAATCATTGTGACACAATAATTTTTTTGAGAGTACTGGCTATGGTCATTCTCCTTTGATAATGATTTTTATTTATCAATTTTTGTTTTTAAATTGAAGATTATTATTTTTATAATATTTTTTTCATGAACATTGAGGTTCTATCTATAAAATTAAATTGAATCCTAAAATTAGTCAACATCCTAAAAAGTCCTAAACATCCTAAATTCAAGCAAGCCTAAAGAGAACTCCACTTATTTTAATTTTACGGACATTTGTAAAATAGTTAGCATGAGCAAATTACCTGATTGCTCCTTAGAAGTTGCTGCAAATCGTAGCTAACTCAAACCAATTTCATAGAATTACAAGTCATCCAAAGAAGGCAAGTATGCCAAGTTTGGCTGACGTCTTTGCTACAAGTTAGCTCGTCTACCGTAATATGTATCTATCATCTGTTTAGGACCCCGATTTAATTAATACGAATCAAAAATTTTGCAAATAAATATTAATATTTACTACGACACTAATCTCACCATCTCCAGTAAGTAATGTGTTCGCCGCCCACGTCATAGCAGTAAATTTAGATCAATTGTATGTGTACGAAATAGTACGGATTGTGCAGAACGTTTTGTAATTGGACGTTGATAAGGATATCATGACCTCTATCTTCGCTTCCGAGTTTGAAATTAATGTTCGTTTGGGTTTAAGTTTTCTATGGGAATACGAACTATTGCTGTTGAATGAAATATGTACTTGTCGGTTCTGCCTCTTGACCTTAGGATCGTTGACATTTGACAAGACGAGTTCTCCACCTCTGGTCTTTGGTCAAAAGCTTTGGAAAATAACGAAGAAAAGATTCAGGATCTAGCCCAAATGGAAGCCGCACTCTACTTGAGGTTGGTGGCATACTCGGTTGCCATACTCAGTTTCTTTGAGGATCGTAGATATAGCCTTATTCTTATCCTCTCTACCTCCACACACACATTCTTACATGTTCTTCACCATTTAATTAGGCTAGCTTTCAGATCGTCCCAGAACCAACCATGAAATGTTTATCATAGGTATTTTGGGTCAGACTTAAACTAAATAGTGATTTAAACATATTAAAATTATTTTTACAGAAGCAAGAGTAGAACTGCAAATAAGTTTACAGTATTTCGATAAAACCGTTATTATCGTTACTGGTCATTGATGTACGCTAGTAATAATATTCAATGTTATTGATTCATCGAAAATCATGAACACATTGTTTTGGTTTGGTATTGCAATTAACTTATATTAAATTAGTAACCTACTAGTTCGAACAGAATAAGATATAGCATAGATTGCCTCCTGTACCCTTAAAGTGGCTAAGCGTGACTACACCATAAGACGCGAATAAACGCCTGGCGGTACAGTTAGATAGTTTTATGGACTAAAGGTTCATGAATATGAATATGCCAACGTATAAACAAACAATGCAGTTTATCTAGGCGAGGATTTCTGAATATTGTATTGCATTGCATTCTAATCAGGTCCTGTGTCAGAGGAACATGTTCTTGAGAAACTTCAACTTAAAGTAGTATTTGAAAAGGAGTATTTTGCCTGAAATCTGTCATAATCATCGCTTCTTTCCCTATGTTCCAAGAATGAAAGAAAAATAAACTAAGGAATATTAATTAAATCTATCAGTGCTCAATTATTAATGTTATCAATGGCATCCATCGTGTTTAGGTATTTAATTTCAATTGCTATAACATTATTATAATCATTACAGTCAGATATTTATAGTTTTATATTCTACATTTAAACTAAGGTACTTATTTATTGACACAAATTGTCAGCAACAATTTAATAAAAATAGAAGAAAATAATTTACTGAGATAATATAGTTTGAATTGAGGTACAGTGTAGCTTCATTCAAAGTTTAATATGTAATAAGGAATTTTGTGCATATTAATCTGTGCAAGCAGAGTTAGGTGGAATATAACTTTATCGTTTGCCTGGTACCGACCCACATCGCGAGTCCAATAGAAAAATCACACATCGAACCCGTTAAACCATCCGATAGTGTTATCGTCCGGCCCTAAATCGTGTCACGTAGGATACATACTTTTACTGTTGGTAGTGTCGGCGGAATCTTTTTATATTGTTTTTAACGTGTTGTTATTTTCCTTTGTGTGGTAACAACACGTTAAAAATAACGTTTTTCTTTGTGCATTTGTGTGTGGTATGTGGTGGTTAATATGAATTAGATTATTTTGTTTCTTTTTAGGGTTCCGAAGTAAAATCGGAAAATGTAGGTATAGTTTCGTCATGTCCGTTCATCTGTCAGTCTGTCCATCTGTTCGACCGTCTGTCCGAAGCAAAGCGCCGAGACTCTTAGTGCTAGAAAGCTGCAATTTGGCATGGATATACATATTTATTAAAACTCCAGAATCGTAGCATAAAATTCTTGACAAAAAATAACCGACTTCGAAATGAAGGATAACTCACTAACTACTCGTCAGATCTTGCTCAAAAAGTGAGATAACATGACAAGCACCAGCTTTTGATTAAAAAAAATCATCAAAGTCGGTTCGCCCAGTCGAAAGTTCTGAGGTAACAAATAAAAATACAGTCGAATTGAATACCTCCTTTGAAGTCGATTAAAAAAGAAAGAACTGGGTTTCAAGCCTAAAGACGCTATTTTACCACAAGTTTCAGACTTAAACTTCAACTTGACAATTATTTCGATGGCGTACAAATATGCTCATTTTCAGTCCAGCCTGTGATCAGCAATTTTATTATTGATTCTCTAAGAACGTTGATACTATTATATTTAGAAAAAAAATACTCTGGAGCTAAGTAAGACGTTTGTGATCCGATCGATGACCGTTAGATTAGTAAAAACTAAAAAGTAAACTTTTATGGCAAAGTCATGTTCGAGAATAAGAATTTTCGCATAAAAACCTTTATAATCTTTTGTCCAGATTTGTACGCGTGACTTGATATCACTTATGTAAGAGACTTGTCCGTGTCTGAACAATAACTAGAAGCGAGGGGCGAGCACATCACATATAGTAGGCAAACTATAAATCTTTTTTTAAATGGTAACAAGTTTTTTTGCTAAAGGGGTTTCAAAGTTATGGACGTTATTGGTGTTTTTTTTATTAATTTAAAATTGTCGTAGCTACTACTAAAACTAAGGACTAAATAATATTTTCTGCTTCTGTTAAAAAAGCCTCGAGCGAATATTAATCTCTTCTCTTTTTTCTCAGTGAAAAAGATCGTATCCAAAACGGTCACGGTCATAAAAAAACAGAGTCACGGTCATTACTGAACTAGGAAAATATAATCAATGATGTCTTGCCCTTAATTACTCCGAGTCACTAGTCACATACGAGCTAGCTTGACCTCAACATTTTTGTTGCTATTGTAAAGCTGTGTTGAAAAAATAACCTTTAAGATTGAAAATCCATATCTATACATAATCCCGAAGGCAATTTGTCTTACAACTGTCAAAAATTCACCAAATTATAACGTTATATAACGTACCTACCTAGTTTTAATTACTCTATCTACTAGCTTATCCAGGAGTTACGCACAGATGATTATTAAAAAAGGATTTTGGGTTTGTTTTCAAAATCAGTAGTTGACTTTTATTCGCTCGCGATGCGACAAGCCCGAAACGAGGTCAACGACTTGTACTAATAATCATTGTTTGATTTTGTTGGATTAGGTCTAAAAAAGCTACAGCTCTTTGATGTTAGAACAAATAAACTTGCTGGATTTTTATCGTGTTGCGCTAATTGGCTCGAAAGTGTTACAAATATGACTCATAGATAAACAGTGACGTAATCCATGACGTGTAATCAATTTAATTATGACTTTCTGATAAAAACGTCTTACCTGTAATTAAGACAATTTGAGGTAGAATATTTTTTTAAGAATAATAAAGGCATAGTAAATTATAGTAAAATTTTCTATGTACTGTTTGTAATACAACGATAAAATAAAACTTACGGAAAAACTGTCGACAATGTAAAATGAAATTCAGGAAATGAACAACATAAAATATTTTCAAGTGTTTGATTTTTTTATGATGAACAAATTGTTACTGTTATTATTAATTCATAGGTAGGTTAATGTATTTATACATTTTTAACTATATCAAAAATTGGTTACTAGGTTTATATTTATTTAATAATATTTTTATCGTCATGTATGACTAATTAGGTTTTGTATCTTAATATGAATTGATATGATAATAAGTTGAATCCTAAAAAAATTTTTTTTTTTAAACGCTTTTATTTCAATAATGTTTAGTTTATAAAATTAGCTACAAGTTGTGAAAATTTCAAGTCTCTACGTAAAATAGAACATAGAGAATTATGCGTCTAAAGTCTGAAAATCGTTTTTTTTAATTTAACAACAAATAAACAATGAAAATTAGTTTAAAATATGATTTTCGTGTATTGTCATCGGAAATACACATGTCTGCCAAATTTCATCAATTTTCATTAAAGGGAAGTCATTCAAATTAACGTTACAAGATTTGATGCTTTGAAGATTTGATGCTTTGATGCTTTGATGCTCCGAAGTGAAGCTAAATAAAAGCGTTTAAAAATTGTTTTCTTTCGGTAAAATTTTTATTTATTTATTTAATCTTTATTGACCACAATACAGGAGGTACAAATGGCGAGCTTAATGCTTAATGCATTCTCTACCAGCTAACCATTAGGCCAAACAGACACACACGATGAGCGGTATTAAGGGTATTATAAACAGAAAATAAAGAACATAAATAATATTGTAAAAAAAAATATTTGAAGATTATACAAACTATAATAAATAAAAAATAATAATAATAATAACAATAAAAAAAATAATAATAATAAAAAAAAAAAAAAATAATAAATAATAATAATTTTTATGTATTTTCTATAGATCTTATATAAGTGTAACCGAGAATCGAACCTGTAACTATTTGCTCGTTAAGTGGGCAATTTAATCGAGTGGTTTGCAAAAAGAATATTTAAAAACAGTCTGACAAGTAGGTGATTAGGTATAATTATACTTGTATATTTGAATATTATTATGACATTATTAAAGGAAACAAACAATACAAAGGAAATGTTTTAAAATATTAAACTGACTTATCTATCAGACAAAAATTACCCAATCTGAAATAAATTCATTATTATTAAAAGCTTTTCTGTAAAACGGATGACGATAAAGCTGGTGAAATAATATCATGATGTCAAATCAAATCATATAATACCTATAGCTCCATGGAGCCGGAAGTGAACCATAGAATCATCAAAGTTATCGTCAGAACCTGAACCATAGAATCGTCAAAGGTATGGTCAGAAAGACGAAAGGTGGCCACGAAAAGCGTGTTTTCGGATTTTTTTTCTATATCTACTTAAGTAGGTAATTATATTGTAATAATTGTAAAGATAAGCCGATAAGAATTAAATTTTCAACAAAGGCGGCCTTAAACTTGGCAATTGTTTAAAAGACGTCAGTTACACGAATTCAGGAAAGGCGGCCTAAAACTGAGTTTATTATTTAAAAGACGTATTTTAACGTATAAATAACATGTCCATGTCATTGCACACAATTTTGCCACGCTTTTACTTCATATTCGAGTGTCCGTTTATAGCAGAAATGACGGTTAATTTATTGATGCCAAAGTTTCGCGCATATCATAGATAGCTTTCAAGTTATGCCGCAAAGATAAGCGCAATACTAAACATAAATTAAAACACGAACGATGTACCTACCTACCAGAATCTTAGTCTCAAATATTGTCAATAATTAAAAGAGGCAAAAAATCTTTCTAAAAAATTCATGCATACACATAACATTTATGGAGATACAATTTAATTGAATCCCATTAATTATGTTTGCAATTTTAACAAGCTCATATTTTGAAGATGACGTACCTATTGCTCTTATCTGATTTGTAAACGTTCGACGCATGTTAATTTGTTTTGTAAAATTTTAATTTAAATAAATAAATAAATGTTTTTGTTTTCAATAAGTCATAATTTTTAACTCTAAAAATATTTTCTTAAGTACTTACTTAGTTTAGGAAAATTAAGTCAAATTAATTTTGATTGTATCTGGAATTAAATCTAATTATAAATAATACCTTATTATAACAATAAGTTACCGTTAAGCTAGTTGTAAATAATTTATCAATTGACGCATTCCTACCTGTGTCGTAATTTACGCGCGCGTACGCCGGTCCATTCAAATTACGTTATGTAAGGGTTAATTCATTGAACTCTAAGTTCAAGAACGTTTGTCAAACAGGTACTTACTTACCTACGTATCTACATGATACATAATCTAAAATTTTAACAAAAAAATAACCGACTTCAAATGAAGTACATCCAATAAAAAAGAATCATCGAAATCGATTGGCGTGATATTGAGTTATTCGTCCATTTATCGCGCACATACTTAATGCAAATTTAACACTTATATGCTTTTGACATGGATGCCACTGTCAGATCTCGCTCAAATTTATGTGGGACCACACGACAAGCACCAGCTTTCGATTAAAAAAAGAATCATTAAAATCGTTTTACCCAGTCCAAAGTTCCGAGGTAACAAACATAAAAAAATACAGTCAAATTGAAAACCTCTTCCTTTTTTTGAAGTCGGTTATTAAATGTTTTCTAACTCATAAAATATTACTAAAAACCCAAAAATACTGACCTTAAATTACGTATCACTGGAAAACCATTCACAGGCATTCATTCACTTATTTCATTTATACGGATATCGGTATTGGTATAAGAAACTATTATCGTATTTTGTTACGGAAAAGCGCGTGTTATTCGCGTTGTAACGGACCGAAGCGCGTCCGTACTCGATCGAGCCCCCAACTTGACTATTCCGATACAACGGCCATACCATACGGCCAATGTTCCTCTACAATCACTACCGAATACAGTGAACCCAACTATCCGACACTGTTGTATTGTACCGCTCCTGTACTTGTGCTCTAGTTTAGTAACAGTTTATTTACTGTAAAAAAAAAACAGAAAAGTGCGTGTCAGGCCACGCGCAATAAGGTTCCGAATTAGTAAGTTTATCAATTATTACTCATTAACTACTTATTCTAACATAGTCATGACCCATGACAGCTTTAATTATAAATTCATCATATAACCTATATTTGAGAATTTTTTCACTTGTCCAATTTCGACTAAATAGTTGAAATAGCCGGCAGGGAGGAGGGACTCCAACCAAAATTAGCACTTTAAAGCCAAATATTTCGCAAACGAACCCAATTCCAAAAATGGTCTTAAAAGACCCATAATATTTTTGAAAGACCTTTTCAGCAATATTCCACACTATCGCGAAGAATAAAAAAATCATCCTCACGTTACCTGTAGGGGAAGGATGTACCCTGAAAAAAATGCTTTTCCATATTTTATTCTACAATTTAATAAATATGTATATACCTACATGCCAAATTACAGCTTTCTAGCACTAAGAGTCTCGGCGCTTTGCTTCGGACAGACGGACAGTTGGACAGACGGACGGACGGACGGTTCCGATTTTACTTAGGGTTCCTAAGTAAAATGGACAGGTATGAGGAAAATGCTCAATACATTTATGGTCCTTGCATAGGTCTTTACTAGTCTTTCATTCTTTCCATTCTTGGACGAATGTTTATTAGGTATCAGTTCCTCGCTTTCATTGACCTGCAACGCGTCAGCAATTTAAAAAGCAGCACACGAATTATGGATTTCATAGACCATAGTCCATAGACATCTATAACCATCATTGATCAAACGAACATTAATAAATCCTATAGGACTGTAACTACAAAATCCTAAATTTTTCCAATAAACAGACCATAGTGCTTTGTCTATGATAGGTTTTGTCGAATTTAAAAATCGACAATAGGGATGTTGACTAATTTTAGGATTCAATTTTATTTTATAGCTAGAACCTCAGTATTCACGAAAAAAATATTATAAAAATAATAATCTTCAATTTAAAAACAAAAATTGATAAATAAAAATCATTATCAAATTTCCCACCAAAAACGTCACGTGACGTCACTAAACGATATTCAATACTATCTGTCTACTAAGTTTGTTGAATTTCCATATAAAATTGTTCCAATGACGTCATATTCTCAAAATGGCGTTTGAGGTCACGTGACAGTGAGTACAATTTTTAACATTTTAAATTAAAGATATTTAATTTATTGTGATTGATTTCAACAAAAGAATCATATTTTAGGCCTTTAAATGTTACCACTAATATTTTAGACATAAATTTATATTAATTTATAATTAGTGTCAACATCCCAATTATCTCCTAAGATTCCGTCCTCTTGACACATACTTTTTTTTACTTAAAATAAGTTAATGCTTGAACCCCACGTGATGGTAAGTGGAGATGTAGTCCAGGATGGTAAGCGAACTATCTTAATAAAAGCCTATTCACTCCTTTATACTCGAAAATTGAATGGAATAAAGGTAATATCATAGCGCTCTATGATATTACCTTTATTACAATCATGTTATATCTAATTGGTTCACACATAAGGTGTGTATTGTATTTTTGTTGGGGCCACAATAGACACGAAATTACCAAGTTGCGCCGAATACATAATAACAACTTGTAAATTAATATACGCATGTGTTACTTAAGTTGTATGACCTTAACTAACCCCAGACTATTAAGAAAATAACAAAGTAGTGTTGAAATTAATATTTACTGACGATTTAATCCAGGTTGTAATCCATTGATGATCCTGTGAGTAGAACCATTTGGACCTGTGACCATTAGAGTTGCTAAGCAAAACAGGCCCGAGTTTGATTCCTGGTCGAGGCAAATTATGTAGACAGTCTGTTAATACGTAATTTTTTCTTTTACCACAATTTCAAAAGCTGCTCTATCATCTAACAAAGAGAAGAAACGGTAAAAGAAAAAAACTTGAGAGGTGTCAAGGGACACCCGGATGGAACGAAGTTCCTTTCGATTTAAGTATTGTTTTCAGCAATATGAAACGAGATGGCGCTGTACAACTTTCTGAATCACTTCAAAAAGTGTCGTGACAACTTTTCATAAGAATTTTATCCGTCTAGCCTCCTTTCATAACGCGCGATAAGGAACTTCGTTCCAAAAAGAACGATAAAAAGATAAGGGTAGACTATTTTGCCTGGTGGTTAGCTGGTGGAGAATGCATTAAATTGCTTGTAGGGAGCCCTTCCATCCTTAAGTCCAAGTCAGAAGCTCCGACTCGTGGTGCATACTGCTGAAGGGCGGACGAAGTCACGGCAACGGGCGAACGTATGATTTGGACCGTGTCTGTTAGAGACATTATTCATGCATGATGGTAAGCTAGGTAAGGAGACCGCTGTGCGCGGACGGGAAAGGCCAATTCTGCTCAGGTACGGTCGATGGAAACCAGTCCAATCAGACCCAATAAAATTATTGCTTGGTTGGAAGAAAATGCTGTGTTAGAATTAAGCTCGCCTACTACCTTATTTAAGTGCAATAAAGTTATATTTCAGTTCAACAAAAGGAAAACTGGAAGCTGACGTCCGGAATGCTTCACGGAACGCGCAACCTTTAAGCAGTCTGCTCTCATACTCACTTAATTTTTTTAAGTAGTAAAATAATTCACTATGCCAATTATCTTATGACAGTAGGTTAGCGAATGTAATGCTATTTTTATCAAAAATATTATAATTTTTTTATAGTAAGTAGGTACCTCCCTATGTTAAAGTATTGACAGAAAGCATTTTATGTCACGTATAGTTCTTTAACCGAGATGCCTTTTCTTGGACTTCAAAAATTAACGTATTCTGTAAAGTCATTCGCTAACTAACATAGTATCGTACTCGTAGTTTTGGCAATAATGCACTCTATTGTTATTATAATTATGGATCACTTTAAGTTGTGTTGTTGTTATCATCCAAATGCTTAATATAAGACGACAGTGGTAATCCCGTAACGGGCGGAGCATAAAGTGAAATGTTAGTTCCTCGATTAACCTAACGCCTGACCATAATTTAAATGTCCTCAGAATTACTTTAGGGCTTTTGCAATACTAACGCCGGTTCTTGAACTTGTATAAGGCTTAATTAAAGGTATTTTTGCCTTGATATAAAGTACAAAGCAAATTCTATTATAATTCTCTAAAAAAGGGTGTGAAGACTATAAAAAGTCAGGCTTAGGTACACCTCACACAACGGAGCTACATTTTTTTATGTAAATGGTGGTGAGAATACCTGGTGGTAAGTGGTCTTTGCACGAAAATCCTTTTGCCAGAAATCATTAACACTAAAGACACCGATGCGTTGTCGACCAACCGTGTTATATCTAACCCTCCAATACTGCGACCAAAACAAATAGTCCGACAATTTATACATAAAAAGCTTGCTCAGTACCTTGTTTTTGCAGTTTTTTGATGGTCGCAAGAACGTCAATTAAAATATAATACTAGTAGGTACACTTAAAGCATGTCACACAACTGGTTTTAGTTCAGTTCAAATCATAACCAATAAGCGGAAGAACTTTTCATCGTTGAGGCTTGTTCGGTGACAGCCTAGTCGTAAGACGACTTAATCAACTAATGTTACTCTGTGTGACAGTGAGTGTAAAAATACTTGTTTTTATCTATACTAATATTATAAAGAGGAAAGATTTGATTGTTTGTTTGCATTGAATAGGCTCCGAAACTACTGAACCGATTTGAAAAATTCTTTCACTGTTGGGAAGCCATTGTTGGGGACA
This sequence comes from Thymelicus lineola, assembly GCA_963932265.1. Lineage (NCBI taxonomy): Eukaryota > Metazoa > Arthropoda > Insecta > Lepidoptera > Hesperiidae > Thymelicus > Thymelicus lineola. The sequence goes on along the minus strand of OZ010700.1, from coordinate 6,608,092 downwards.
CTATCCCCGGGTGACATAGGCTATATTGTAATATCAAAAAAATTAGGGGTCCTTAATAAAACTCCAATGATGTAACCCAAGGTGTAAAAAATAAAGAAAACCGAAGCAAAGTGAGGGCGATTACTCGCATTTAATAATAATGTATGAATGAATCTTTTATGCATAGATAAGATTTTATCTAAGTACCTAAGTATTTTCGGCGAAGAGTCGTTTTATAATACATAGTACATTTCCTTTTACATTGACTTATATGAAATTTGTTGGGTACACAACACGAACAATTAGGGAAACATACGTTTAATAGCCGTGCTATCTGTATTGTATATAGTATCGGTTTAATCTTGGCACGCACCTCTAATTTTCAAAACTTGTGTGTATTAGAAATATATTATCACTTGCTTCGATGGAGGAAAACATCATGGAAAAACCTGCACACCTGAAAGTTCTCCATAATGTTCTGGTAAAGTGTGAAGTCTACCAATCCGCACTTGGCTAGCGTGGCTATGACCTGAACCCCTCACATTGTGACGGGAAACCCGAGACTAGGTCTAGCAGTAGGACAAATGGGTTGCGACTTTGACTTTTTTTGATGTTTAAGATTAAGTAATTATTATTCCACGAGTGGAATTGGAATGGCTTCCAGAATTACGAAAAGATGTTTGCTCAGTATGTATTAATATTATGATATTTACAAGAATACAAACTATTTCCGATCTGTGGTTTATTTTAAACATGATAATAATAAAACCGTAATTAATGGAACGAAAAACCAGGTGAAAGATCTAAGGGCACGGTCTGATTCTAAAGCTCCGTGCAAGCTTTAGGAAATGATTGTATTAGCGGATAATGTTATATGATGCCTGCCTGATAAATAAGTAGAGTAAGTTTGAAAATAGCTGGGGAAAATACTATTGGATTAGGTACCTACCTTCGGCTGTGACGCAAGGTGAACAAGGTTCCCAGGTTCGATTTCCGGTTGGATTAAACATTTATGTGAGATCTCTCTTTACATGGAAACTTAACGTCTATGAGTTTGCCAACTTTTTGTTTGGTTTCAGATTAACGGCGAAGATTACATTTTATACTTAGGTAATTGTGACCATACACGATCAAGTATACTTATCAAGTTTGCAGTGGACTTGATGCAGCATTCAGTATACTTGATTTTGTATGGCCACGGTATGGCTATCTGGCTATACATATAGCTATCTCATGCAAACTGGATGCCGCATCAAGTCAAAATGCAAACTTGACAAGTATACTTGATCGTGTATGGCCAGCTTAAGTATCCTACAAAATACAACAAACTTGATTAGTATCCTACTAAGATTACCTTAATATTAAAGTTTGTATGGATGTCCGTAACTCTTTCACACAAAAACGAAAAGAATTGTCATGAAATTAAGCACAATGGTAATCCATGATCTGAAATAAGATATAGGGTACTTATTATCCACAGGCAGAGCGCTCTTCTATACTAATATTTTAAAGCTGAAGAGTTTGTTTGGTTGAACGCGCTAATCTCGAGAACTACTGGTTCGAATTGAAAAATTCTTTTTGTGCTTGATAGTCCATTTATCGAGGAAGGCTATAACATCATACATATTTTTAGTAGTTAGTTTTTTCCACAAATTAACACGCGTGAATTGTGTTTCACAATTCGCGGAGCACAGCTAGCTCTCAAATAATTGCAACTCGCCCTTTTCACGGTTATATCCGCTATACCCGACCCGCTAGCATTATGACCAATGTCTGCGGCTATTTTAGAGCCAAGCCAAGTGGTTTGTAACCAGAAACCGTGATCATAGACGACAGGGTTCTCACGCCGCGGGTAACCCAACACAGTGATATCATTTATCACTTTAATTACCGAATTTTCTTGAGCTTTCGTGGCTAAACTTGACTTAAGTGAGAGTTTAAATTTGGAACAACTGATGCTTTCTAATTGTTGTTTTTTTTTTTGAAGTGAAGGTAGAACTTCAGATTTTGATGATACGTTGTGATGTTTGTAGCTATGAAGTCCCATTGCGACGATGCAACGCGTGTGTCGCTTACTCGTTTGTGAGGCAGAGAGGTCCGAGTACTCCGAGTGAATCGAACTCGGAATCCTTCGCTGCACAGTGAGGCTCACCAATTATGCTACATGAGCAATAGTAAAATAATGCGAAAGATATGGTTTGTGATATTAAATCAGGCAGATACTACGAGTATAATTAAATAATACTATAATTACACAAGCGTGTATGTTGCTAAAATCTACTCTATCTTGTTAACTATTACATTATGGTAATGGTTACAAGCCTGTTATTAAATTACGACCATTTACTCGACCGAGACAATTCTCTAATTTTGCATACCATTTGTCTCAATGAAACTGATTTTTTATTACAATTTATAGCATGTTCTACTTACGCGGCATCTAATTGATACACAAGGATGCGATTAGATTTACAACTTGTTTCAAATTAATCATTTTACTACGTGTGTAAGTTTTTTCTTAATTTTTTTTGATATAACCTGATAGGTAAGTAGTGGTCATCCTCTGATTATCTGATTAACGAAATTGCCATCATTTTATGCCATAGGCATCTGCAGTGATGCGTCGCCACGTCGCGTCGCCACGTCGCGTCGCCAACCAAGAAAGTTAAAGTGCGAGAAAGTCACTATTGACATGTTAATTATTTACTACGATTGAACAATTTCCTTTGTGATATAAAAAAATTTATACTTCGCTATAAAATAATACCTACTCCACCATTTTGTTCTCCATACCGAACTGCTCTAAACATGTGTCGATTGAAGTGAAATTGATGCAGTACACACCGACCCAAATTGTGCAATCTCAGTACGCGAAATGTACCTACCTAATTGACGTCGCATCTCTAGCAAACTGAATCGGCGTAAGCGACAGAATGACATTAAAACTGACGATAGAATTGTGGTAGAATGTTATTAAAAAAATAGATGTTCATAAATGTAGTGAATATCTAGTATAAACCTAAGTAAATAACGACAATACATACTGTACAACGACGAAAGACAAAATCGCACCTTCTGTGGGAAAAAGGCATAAGATGAAAATTGCAGTTTTACAGGAGAGCAAAAAAACTGTTAAAATATCAGTAAGTACATAGTCAAACGAATTTACATTACGCTTTCTTGTACAAAGCCGTTAAGATTAATGATAAAAATTAAAAAAAAATTGAGCATTAGCTTTTGTCCCTCTTTCCAATCATACTAAAAAATAAATAAATACTAATAACTAAAATTTTACGTAAGACAACTTATGCTTTTTTTCCACTGAGGGTGCGAAATGACATTATAAGTACATTATCGATAATGTTGATACAACAGAATATTGATAGTGTTGAGCGCTACCTTACAGCCTATTATAGGAGAGCAGTTTGTGCATACAATGATATAATAAAGTAGGTAAATTACACATCTTATTACACATCGTAGGTAAATTAAAAACCTTGACACAGAAATAGTTCATATTTATTTGTTTAAAATTAAGTAGAAATGTTAAGATGAAATTTTTATGCTCTTTTAAAACGATCGAATGTGTCTGTTTCAATATTTTAAGTTGTTCTTATTTATTAAAAAAAAATACATTTATAGTTAAGTGTTTGGAAGCAACAAAAGGATAAAGGATAATGTTTCAAATGTTGATGTAGGATAATAAATACGTTTAGTTATTTATAATTTATTCATTTATTACTTGATTTAGTAATATGAAGATTCAAACACGTGACGCGTCCTGATTAAGATTATATCGTTAATAATCGATATATAGTAGTTGATAGTGGCCCTGCCTGCGAAGTGACGGGTCCCGGGTTCGATTTCTGGCTGAGGCAGATGTATTATTTGTGTTGTCCATCCTCCTTTAAAGTCCTCCTATATATAATCCTATATAGTGCGGGGTTATGAGTGTACAAGCGTTTATTTATTATTATTTTATAGACAATTTAAATAAGATGAGTCGCTAAATTACAAAGTTGCTAAAAGAAGAAAGAATTACATTCTTAATTATTTAGACGCACACCAGATATCTTATCGTCCGGCTGTCAGACAGTAATGCGCTTTAATGCAATTATTGGCACAAGAATTTACGAGATAATATTTATTTTAACAATTTCTGCATTTAGAAGACGCAATACGTGTTAGACATGAGTAACATGTATGACGCCAGAGAGGCGGACATCGCGACCGTCAAAGTCACTTGCGAATGCGTGAAACTGCGAAAATGATAATATAATTTACCTATAATATATTATTAATTGCACTTACTGCGCCATATTCTGAGTGCGATCCTTTTCCGACATGTTGGCAGCTGCAACTCCGAACTCAATCAAACAAATTTTATTTATAATATATCTTACCATATAATTTTAATGTTGTTGCTATGCTTATGACGGAATAAATTTTCTTTCTTTCTTTCTTTCTTTCTTTCTTTCTTTCTATCTTTCTTTCTTTCTTTTCATTTTTTACAGCTTGCATACGTTTTACTGCATGCTTGCGCGATACAATACTTCTATTTGCATATAATATGTAGTACATCATAATTATAATATAAAACTAACTGATCAATCTTGTTCCGGCTAATCTCAGAAACGGCTCACCAACCTTAACCGGTTTCGATGCAGTTTTCACTGACGTAACTAAACTTGGGGTAACATTATAGTGATTGTTTTATTTTAATCAGTTCAAATACTTACAAAAAGACTAGGTAAGAATATCTTTAAAAAATCTCGTACTTAAATTTTGGAGCATTTTTTGAATGTGGCTTTTAATCACGGAACAGATAATTAGGTATGGTTGTTTTTTTATCTAAGTATTCCGTGGTTCTAATACACGCCTATCAGTAACTACGTTACGTTGCCGTCCCGTTGCCGTCTCGCCTATTCTGAACACGCCTTCCTCACACCAGGTTTTGTTTAACTGCAAGTGTCAATGAGCTTTGATGAAGTGCACATAGCGGAGTCTTGTTATAGGGCATAGTGCAAACGATATGGATCCACATAATAGATATTAATAGAAAATTATAACATAGTCAGGCAGGCAAACAATTAGGTGAAGATTTCCACACGTTTTTCCTTTGAAGAAGCAAGGGATATTTTAATTTGTAAGTAATACTCAAATAACTACCATCCATAATAAGTGCAAGTAGGAATAGAACTGAACCCCCTTTCTATTAGAATGGATAATGTCTAAAGCTTTAAGTAATAGGTACCACCTTTTCTTAGATTGATAAAGTTCTTGGATACATACCTCTATTTGACTAATATTCTTAACCCGATTTACGAGTAAATTACGGTACCTGGCGCCATCTCTTATCGAGTAGCAAAAAGTAGAGTTGAGAAGAAAAACAAGAACGATTATAAGGCTTTGCCCGCAGCTTTGCTTGCGTTTTCCGTGTTAATAAGTATAATTGTAAATTACGGTAATTAATTGTAAGTTACATCTATGTCTTATTCCAGGTCATGATCTACATAATGTGCTAAATATCATGGAAATACGTTCAGTAATTTTTGCGTGAAAGATTAATAAATATCCATATAAACTTTTACATTTATAACACTAGTAAATACATAAAAATTACTTACATATTTACTTACATAATTAAATACATAAAATATTCAACCAAAAACAGCTTAGCTGTAAGCTGTAATTGCGTTTATGTATATTCATATCACATTTACTTACACGAGCCGTGGTTGATGGTTTCAAACGATTGTCGGCGATATAAAATCATGTTTACAAGGGTTGTGAAATTACAATACGAATTTTTATATTATCCCTTAGATATGAATAAATTATCTGGATATATTTTAAATGGATAAATGCATGTTTATTTACTTAAGCAACAGCTCACAGCACGTGCGGTCGGTAGATGGAATAGTGACAACTATTGGCAAACCTTGAGCGATTTTGTGCTTCGGAGGGCACGTAAAGCCATCGGTCCTGGTTGTGATGGATAACTGTCGTTAAGCAATGTTGGTCTTCGAGCGGCAAGAATACTTCCGACTCTTGGATTGGCCCGATTGGTCACTAATCCGCACTGGAGCAGCGTGGTGGAGCTTTAGGCCTCCTCAAGAGGAGAGACCTGTGCTGAGGAGTGGGTCATTAATGGGTTGAAGACAAATAAGTCACAAGTCCGGATATTCAACTTCGGGTATCCGAATCCGAACTACTGCTATGTACATGCCTAGTTGTAGTAGGTATGCCAGTTCAGAATACCATTGAAATCTGTTTCAAAATATGGCACTGTCCCGTTGGTTGCATGTTAGATCTAACTCAGTATCGTATGAAAGTTAAGAGCATATTCTATTGTCTCCGGCCCGCTTGGGGCGGTCGTGCACATTGTTCATTGTCTATTCGCGGAAAATCTTAGGATACGTAAGGCACGCGCACGCTGTAACCTGCCGGATTGCTTGTGACGACGACTGACGACTGACGAGAATTCACGTGACGTTTAAATACTCGTAAATCTATCTAGGTGGTAATAAAGTTTGTTAGAAACTGTCAAAGTGGTGGTAACCAGTATAAAAAGCCTAGTAAGTTTGAATGCTTGAAAACTGGATCAATTGCTTTGTTCCCAATAGTTCGACTTGTTATTTCGAACGAACTGTAGCAACACAAATTATTGAAATTAATGAAAAGTTTAATTTGCATCATTTTGATAACCTGTCCTATATAATATATCCTAAGTACATTACCGTATTTTAATTTTACTGAATAATTTCATCCATCAAATACAAATACATTTGACCCGTAAAGTTAAAAGACATAATATACAAAAAATATTTATAAACATTTGCAATCCTTTTAATAGTGTAACATTGAGCGTACACCTTTATTTCTCCCTTTTGTTTTATAGCTCCATCGATGATAAAATATTTGCAAAGTTATATTCGAAATCATTGTGACGTTATACAGCGTTAAGTCCACTTATAAAACGCTTCGCGATTGTAATGCAAAAGTTTACTATTGGGTATTACCATATTGTGTAGTGTGTGTATAAATACCTAATTATACCCATTGAAGTATTATTACTGGCGTATAGAACAGACACCGCGAACACCATGTATGTCCCAATGCATTGGCGCCACGTGGCTTCAATCTTCAATGGATTTGTTCGATTTTGAAAGGAGAGCGGGGGCTCCATTTTGAAAATCGAACCTCCCGGGCGGGACACACATTTTGTTCGAGATGTTTGTTCTATGACATTATACTTCAATGATTATACCATAGAATAACAATATTATTCTGTGATTATACTATTGATTAGTTCACACCAACCGTTTAGTGCCGTAAGCCGTTGTCGTTTTCGAACAAAATAATGAAGCAATAAGCTTATTATTATGGTATTTACGTTTACAAAACAATTTCCATACGCACTCAAAGTCATTTACATTGAAAAGGCAATAAAGTTATCGGCGTGAATTGCGAAATTGACTGCACTATGCATTTCTATTTTCTTTGCGGGTGACGATTTATAGCGAAACTTGGTTAGTTTGGTTACAGTTCTATCTTAAATCTCAGGGTATTGCTGTACCGCTGACCGTAAAAGAGTAAATTGTGAAGCAGCGATACAATTTTAATAAGTTAATAGTTTAAAAACTAAATACTTAATTGGTTTTATAGTGCCAATGTAGGTACCTACCAAAGAAAGAAAATATGACTGTGGAACACCACAGTTACGGTTAACAATCCGTTAAGGAGTTCGGAGTCAAACCTGGGTGTAGTATGTACTCAGTAGGTACTAAAGCAATATGTTTTCAACTCCTTACGACAAAGATATTTTACTACAGATATGTTATGTTCTTACATTGCGAGGTTCAGTTTTTGATGACAACTTTCGACTGAATCACTAAGGCAGCTGTCAAATTTCATATTGAAATCGCTACACCTGACTAAATTTGACTGTCTTAATTTCAACACCCTCTTGGCATATCTAACGATAGGAGGAAGTAGGTTTAATTAAGGTTGTAAGAGTTGATTCACACTGGGTAAGCTAAATATCGTACCTTCAGTGGAAAAAAGGCATATAAGATGAAAATAACAATTTTACAGGAGAGCAAAAAAACTGTCAAAATATCAGTACGTAAGTAGTCAAAGGAATTTTACATTTACATTACGATTTCTTGCACAAACCGTCAAGATTAATAATAAAAATTTGAAAAAAATTGAGCATTATGCAGCTTTTGTCCCTCTTTTCAATCATATTAATAACTAAAATTCAACGTAACACGACTTATGCTTTTTTCCACTGAGGGTGCGATATAACAATTTAATTAATAAAATGTGAGCTTAGGTAGGTTGAATTGAACAAAAATCAGGCAGATTTATAAAGTGACATCATCAACATCTTTAGATTCCTCCAATATTGTCATATATATTTATATTTGTTCCGTAACAATCAATACCTTATTGCTCTACCATAACGTATAATGTTTTTCCTATAACAACTTGTGATACCATCCATCCAGTAGAAAATATTCGCCAGTATTAAGGCAAATGCCTAAAATAATCTGAAATCTTATCTTTGTCTTTGATTTCACCGCATCATAAACAACCCTAATAGAGCCAATTACAATTGTTCGACAACATAAATTAACAGAGAACGCTTACCACAACTTGTCATCCTCTTACATAAGGCGATGGAGCGGTAATGTTGAGCTTTTGATAAAGCTTCATTACTTCTAGAAATCTAGACTGATTTTTATTGAACATTTTGAGCAATCAATACGATTCGATTCAGGCATTGACACTTTGTATAGTAAGGACACGGTCAACTCAACGCGCACTCAAAATGTGTGGCACTTAAATTAGTCTGACTGGACCAATGCTCAGTACATAATTATTATTCAAAATGGCGATGGTCATCTCACTCAGTTTGTCGGAGAGAGTGAGCAATGTTTACCAATAAAATAATTTTAGGTTTAACATTTAAAAATATTTACGGAGAGTACATCAATATTTATGGTTCTAAAAATTCATGTAAAAATAGAGGTGCTTTGCCGTATACTGATCAACTGATGTTTAAGTAACAGTAAATTAGTAAATAATATTCCTGTTTTATTGTATTGTAGAGTTTAATCCAAAATTATTTATGGTTTAAGAAATATTTTCCTTCTAAATGTACATATTGATTGCTATTTAAATCCTTTACCACTTAAGTACATTTGATTTAAATCTCAGAACGAGGTGATTTTAATCGTGGCTGTTATTCTATTCATGGCGAGATTTATAAAGGTCGACTGTCAACAGCCGTCAGAGAGGAAATAAGACTAAATAAAACGAATAACCTTACAGTTAGGTAAGGCGTCCCATGACGAAATTCTTGATGTAATAGACATCCATACCACGGTACAGTAATATTCTATAATAGAATTGTCAATAAAATTCAAGTTGAAATTAAGAAATTGTTACATTTGTCCATGCCATGTCAAAAGTCTTATAACTGCCAATAGGTATTAGTTTAATATTTTTGTTCATGTTATTTGGCATCAAAGCTAAAAATGCCTCTATAGGTAACAGATTTTTTTTACTTTTGGGATAAAAATATATCCATCCATCCATCAGCCTTATCTAATTGGCTTACCCACTGCTGGATACAGGCCTTGCCTGATACAAGCCACTCTGACCGGTCCTGAGCCTTCTGGATCCGGAGGATACCGTTGTCTTCTTCAAGAAGTCACTCTTCCGCAGACGTCCTCAGCGGCTTTTACCGAGGCGTCTCCATTTGAGGATGTACACACACACTCACAATTTATCTACATAAGTAGCATTCAATCAAAAAGCAGCATTTTATCCATTCGCGGGCAGCATTCAGTAGTTGTGGGCGGTCAGTTTTCTTAAACAATTTATGCGTTCGGCGCCTTTAGACCAACTATCATGCGGCGACGCGCTAACCAAATCAGTGATAATGTAAGTAATGGCCTTTGATAATTCAGTACAATCTATATTCGAGCAGTGAGCTATTTGCAACGGTGATCTTAGCGCTGATTCGATTAATTGGGTTATTCATTAATTTGTGTTCTGATTTCTTTCGCTTGCGTCGTTTCGGAAGACATGATGATGTTGGTAGTTTACCTAGTTGCCGTACCAGAAATTAGTGTTATTACATTCTGTCAGTTTAGGTATTTATATTTTCCAATCTATTTCCTACACCTAAACCCAAAGCGAACCATCACATCTATCTAAATACCTTTAAACGAGCAATTCTTGTTTATATAGTTTCTGGATCTCGGAAACGGCTCCAACGATTTTCATGAAATTTAGTATGCAAGGGGTTTCGGGGACGACAAATCGATCTAGCTAGCTCATTTTAGAAAATGTCATTTTATCCGTGTTTTCAGCCAATAAAAAACTACTACGATAGACTCTTCCTGACATCTATTGGCGAGTAGCAACACTAAAGCTACTTCAGTAGATGGTGTTGTTAAGTAACACTAAACCGAGCAAAGCTCTGTCATCTAGATGCTTGGTTATTATTGTTAAAACGCTATGAAAATCTAAAAATAGGTAGTTACAACAGGTTTTTTAGCTTTCACATACTTAAATCAAAATTATTTTAGATGTGGATACTAATTAAGTAATTACTAAGTAAATTTGTGAAATGGTAAGAAATTGCATAGTAAAGTATGTAGTTTCATTTTTGCTCATCTAGTCTAACCATAGGCGCCATTAAATATTATTTCAATATAATTATCACTCATACGACAAGTAACATGCACCGTCATTCTTAAAATAAATTCCAGACACATAAATTAATTCCATGTTCATAAATTTAACTCAATTATTTTCAAACAAAACTATCGAGACTAATCTGAACATGAGCGATTGATTCAATTAATAATATCCCTGATTATTTCGTCGTGTCTTGATCCCTCTTCCCCTCAGCTTGATATCATAATCCATCAGGCCATATTAAGATTTATTATGATTGTTATGATTGTATCTAGAGGTAAGTACAGATAGCAACAAAAGTAGTTGGTCAAAATTGCCTTGTTATTAAATTTGAATTGCCTTTTAAAAGTACGAAATAGGTAGTTTATTTACTATACATTAAATATATTTGTGTGATTAAAAAATTTACAATTAAATGTTTAATTTAAGTGGCAGCTTGCATCTTAGTATAATAGGAAATAATCCCTACTACAAAAAATAAAATAAATATGATGGATGACCAAGGAATTGTATTCAGTATGAATGACAGTGCAAATAGTTGTGAGAACTAAAATTGCTATATTAATTACGGTAGCGCTAAAAATAACTTAACGGCTTATGCCAAAGTTAAGGTCTTCGCACATTGCACCAATTCGGCGTCAACTCCATTTCGTCTCAACTCATAGGACATCATTGAATTTTGAGTTTCATATCGACTTTCGGGTAAATGTTGAAAATTTATATTAATTCTAAGGACCACAATTTCTAGCTCATATTTAAATGGTTTGGTTCGTGTTGCTGTTGATGGTGAAGTGCTCCGTGCAAAGACCTATAAATGCATGAAGGTGCGACGGTAGTTCGTTGAGTGACCACGAGTGGTTTTGTCTGCGCAAAGCTATAAGGCCGCTAGGGCCAAAACAAGTCGCAAACGTTTCATTAGCGCCTATAACGTTAAAATTTTGGTTTCAGTTATCATTATAAATTTTTTAAAATAATCGATTCAACCCATACCAACAATACAGTTAACTAAAATACTCCAGTTTACTAAAACATTCACATACTTTTGACGGTGACTGTACTTAAGAAACAAATGACGACGTGTGAATCAAAAAAACTGATTGAAGTACCCTTGGAGGTAGATAATAAAATGTTTTTCTTTAATATATAATTATTCTATTCTGTGCAATTGTGACATATTATAATAATATAAATAATTATTATTATTGTCTTTATACGGAATTATATATCTCCTCCTCCTCCTCCTCCTTAGTCGGTCGCTCTTGACAGAGCGGTCGTGCTTTCATGATGATTTTTTTTTTTGGATAAAACAGTTGTCCAATAGAATTATAGAATTAGATAACTACATACATACAAACAAAATTGTGACAAAAATGCCCAACTCGCGTAAAGAAGTTTTCACTTCTGAAATAACTATAACTATGCTTTGAGCATTAAGTCCGCCTTTGTTTCTGTACTTTTTGTATGGTACATAAAGAAATAAATAAATAAATAAATAACGTGCATGCATACTTATGTGTATTAGTGATACTTAAATGAATAAAAGATTATTTCATTACATTTCAATAAAAGAGTATCTGCACCACCCGTACACGAGGCATCTTCATCTAGCCGTGAAGTGCGCGAGTGTGTTGTAGGACTGAAATCCATTTTGTGTTTTATTCCTAACACCTAATCAGGTAAACAGAGACAGCACAGTAATCTGTAAAAGTCAGTAATCAGTAATCTGTCAAATAACAGTCTTTAGTAATCTTCGGGATTATAAAACTAAACAATAGCTACTACACTATGTAAAACCGAAAAACAATAAGTGAAAAAAATATTATTATCTCTCCATTATTACCCGATTACTCAGAAGTTTGTAGATGTGCAAAACGTAGAACTTTGGTTGTAAAGTTTGGTTGCCAAGTTAGCCACTTTTTGGCTAGATCTGGCTACGTATTAAGCCACAATTTTAGCAACTGATGACTTGAAAAGCTAATAACAAGTAATTATTAGCTAATAACAAGTAATTATTAGCTTGTCAAGACATGAGTTGCTAAAATTGTGGCTAAATATGTAGCCAGATCTAGCCAAAAAGTGGCTAACTTGGCAACACTGCAATCAATCCTTAAATCTACGTTTAAAGTGAATTTAAGGTGAACTTTCAAAATGGTTTCTAAAGGATCCTCCACTGGCTGTGCGTCGCGTCGTCCGTTAGTCAATTAGCTGCCAAGCCATAACAAGGACATCAAACTATTGTACATCACAATATAATTACTTAATATATATTTTATCCATTATGAAACATGACAAATTGGTCATTGAGTACCTCCACTCTGGCCCGTCATCCTATCAACACAAAAGACACATCTGCCCCAACGGAAACTGATACAATGCACAATAGAGGCATAGGAAAAAATGCATCACTATTTTCCGAGAAACTCTGCAAATCTGCTCCATATATCTTAATTTGGACGATTTTCTATTGTGATGACAAGTCATTTCTGTGAATTATTGGTATGCGTATGCACCCATAATTGGGATTGGATATGTAATAGTGTCTCTATTCATCAATTATAATAATGTTTTATATGTGAGATATTTTGTTAATTTAATACGTTTTTTATAGAAATAGCTAACAAAGATGATGACGATCCACCTGATGGTAAGTGGCTATCGTCGTTCATGAACATCAGCGATACCAAAGGCATCAATGGTGCATTGCAAAAAAGACGGAAGAAAAAGAAAGAAAGAGCTGGCTCTCAAGCCCCCAGCACAAACACGATCAGTCGATTAGCGGCTGACTCAAGTGACAGTGGCAGCTATTCAGGTGGACCCCACATTTTCATTTAACCTCGCCATTAAAATATTTCGCTTAAAGGTAACGGAGTAAAATGGCATAGACAGATCGACGCCGCAATGACAAGTTGAAAATGATGAACTTATAGGATAATAGGTTAGACATCAAATAATAAGTACTTACCTACCCACTTTGACACATCGTGATTTGTATTGCAAGCGGGTATTCAGTATTATAATCGAAGCATATCTGCAAAAGATTACAAAGGCAGACTCTCGAGTTTTATTCTGGATGTCGATTGTAGTGGCGATAACGATTGGGGGATTCATTAGACAAGACTACAACGACACGACAAATAGGTACATAGCTTTATAATTCAATTTGTATTGCCACCGCTGCCAATCAAATTGCAGTTATAAGAAGATTTAAAATATTACTTAACACTATAACATTTAGGCTGGTGCGTCAACAATTTAAAGGCTTCACGTCTCACGCAACGCACACATGGAAATTTACAAGTGTACACAATACAGCTGTAAGGGAAATCGCTGATGACTTCTTTTTAACAGACTTCAAAAAAGGAGGAGGTTTTCAATTCGACTGTATTTTTTTATGTTTGTTACCTCAGAACTTTCGACTGGGTGAACCGATTTTGATAATTCTTTTTTTAATCGAAAGCTGGTGCTTGTCATGTGGTCCTACTATTTGAGCAAGATTTGACAGTGAAATCCATGAGAAAACCATATGTCTTAAATTTGCATTAAGTATGTGCGCGACAAATGAACGAATAACTCAATTTCGATTATTCTTTTTTTGTTGTTATTGGAAAGGATTATACTTCATTTGAAGTCGGTTTTTTTAGTTATAATTTTAGATTATATTATAGTAGCTCAGAAGCTGCGATACACTTGTTACGCAATACCGTCGCGCGATTACATGCGAGTACCGCGACATACATACAGACGCCTTGCATCAGTGGCATCAGTGCCAAGTGAGCTGCGGCTCTCCGCTCTTTCATCCAATGACCATTAATCGGTGCCGTTGGTTGGTTGTGCTGTTAGCCCTAGCGGCCTTTACAGCTTCACGCGGACATAGGGTGAACTTGGAGAGGCTCATTCGATATCTGTATTGTCACAAAAAGTAACCGTGGGCAAGTTCCCTAATGGCGACGACAGGTGGCGACCAATCACCGCGATGTTGGTGCGATGATTACTATCGGTGGCCATTACAAGCGACGACTACCGAAGACACACAATTATGCCCTCCACCCAATCGTCATCGCCTGTCGTCGGCGATATGTCGTTGTCGTGTTTTCAAATGAAGTAAGCGGCACGGTTTCTCGACGCTGCAGCACTGCGCTGGTCCTCTGCGCGCGACAAACAAACATTCGTGAGTTTCGTGACCACCTTGGCCCTTGACCGTTATGTTATCTTCGTGAAAATGTTCTCGTGAATAAACTTTTTATATAATCTCAAATTTTGTATTGGCATTTGGCACGATGTAATACGAATAACTTAATTTATGTAGGTACCCACTTAAAGCGTTTTTACACTGCCATTCGAATATTTATTTCTTTCGTTGGATAGCGTTATCTTTTTTTAATAAATAGCTGACCAACACACAGATAAACTAGTAGTAAGAAGTTACTGCAGTTACAGTAAAACAAAACTTTTAATATTTTTTTTCTACAGGGCGTCACACTGAAACATTCACATCACACACATTGTCACATTCGTTTGCTTAATAAACACGAAATAAAACTACGAGTAAAAAGGTGTCGTATTCATTCATATTAATTTATTTAAGGTTGATCTTTCCAAGGAATTACGTATTATTTAATGGTAAATTAGTCTTTTGCGAAACTTATTATATTTTTTCAAATTTTATGACCCAATGTACCCCGATGTCTGTCTCCAATGCGTCGCCGGGTGATAAAAAATAAACA
This sequence comes from Thymelicus lineola, assembly GCA_963932265.1. Taxonomy (NCBI): domain Eukaryota; kingdom Metazoa; phylum Arthropoda; class Insecta; order Lepidoptera; family Hesperiidae; genus Thymelicus; species Thymelicus lineola. Next base: position 6,592,673 of record OZ010700.1, on the reverse strand, counting down.
ACCTGAAAACAACATTAAAACTTTTCAATATTAAAACAGAAACTCGGCATACCAAACCAAACGCCGATATATCCAAGATAATCTTATTAATAGTTCTCCAGCGAATATTTGGAAGTTCCTAAAGTCTCTAGGTATTTGTAAACCACGAAGTCCTGTCCTTGATCCCGCCCTATCCTTTGATGTTATCAATTCCCATTTTGTATCTACCTCCCCGTTGAATCCCACCATACGTGCCAATACAATTTCTACAATTTCTGCCATGCATTCCCCAAGTATTCCAGAATTTAATTTCTCGCTGGTTAGTCAAGCCGAGGTAAAAAAAGTTGTTCTCTCTATCCGTTCAAAAGCCGTAGGTTTTGATGAAGTCAGCAGAATCATGTTGGTCTCGATTATAGACGCTCTTCTCCCAGCTATTACTCATATCATTAATTTTTCCCTTCAGTCAGGCCAGTATCCCAGCTTATGGAAAAAAGCTTTAGTACGCCCTCTTCCCAAAATACCTAACCCAACGGATCCTAGTCACTTTCGTCCGATTTCTATTCTCCCTTTCCTCTCTAAAGTTCTGGAAGCCTGTGTGCATAAGCAATTTTCCTTATTTCTCTCTAACAATAACCTACTGTGTAAATATCAGTCTGGTTTTCGCTCTGGTCACAGCACCACTACTGCTCTGATAAAAGTCACAGATGATATCCGAAGAGGACTGGACAGTAAGAAACTGACAGTTTTGGTGCTGGTTGACTTTTCCAATGCTTTCAACACAGTCGACCATAATATCCTTATTTCCATTTTGTCCCATGTAAATCTCTCGTCCTCGGCCCTAACGTGGTTTTCAAATTATCTTCGCGGACGCCAGCAAGCAGTCAGTGACGGGAAAGTATGTTCGGATTGGGCTGACCTTGGAACTGGCGTCCCGCAAGGCGGTATACTTTCTCCTATTTTGTTTTCGCTATTTATTAATTCCATCTCTTCTTCATTTGATTGTTCGTACCATCTGTATGCAGACGACTTGCAGTTGTACGCAGAATCTGACGTTAGCGATCTACATCAGGCCTTTTTTAAAATGAACCATAACTTGGAAAAGCTAAAAGATTGGTCTTATCGTTACGGAGTTGCTGTTAATCCCTCAAAATGCCAAGCTATTCTCGTTGGCAGCTCTCAGATGTTGAGCAGGATAGACCTTGATTCATTGCCGTCTATTTTTTACAATGGTTCCCGGATTCCGCTGAGTGGGAACGTCAAGAACCTAGGTCTCCACATAGACAGCACACTGAGTTGGAGAGTACAAGTCAGCGAGGTGAGCAAAAAAGTTGCAGGAGCTTTGCAGTTTCTATACAGGTTCAAAAACTTCTTACCCATGAAGACCAAACTCATGTTAATTCACTCCCTCGTAATCCCCATTATTGACTATGGTGATGTGTGTTATCCAGATCTTTCTGAAGAGCTTCTCAATAAGTTGGAGCGCCTCCTTAATAACTGCATACGGTATGTTTTCGGTCTACGTAAATACGATCACATCTCCCAATTTCGCCGCCAATTAAAGTGGCTACCTATTCGTGAAAGGCGTAGCTCCAGAATTCTCAACGTACTTTTTTCTATTATGAATAGTACAGTTTCGCCTCCATATCTTAAGGAGCTCTTTCAGTACGTCTGTGATACACATGACAGACTGCTCCGTTCCTCATCTAATCTTACGGCCTACATTCCACCACACAAGACTGGTTTTTATCATTACTCTTTCACTGTTCAGGCTATACTGCTCTGGAACAACCTACCCGTGGAAATCAGAAAAGCTCCGAGTCTGCAATCGTTTAAATTACGAGTTCGTGAGCATTTCCTCAAGGCAACGTATCTATAACGTAATGCAGTGTCTTCTTTCTTCATAATAGGTGATATTATGTATTGTATGTTTTTATTTATTTATATGTATATATTTATATATATATATATGTATATATCTTTGTATGTATGATTTTATGTATTTATGTATGTATAAATATATGTTTTTTTTTGACAGTAATGTGTAGGATCTCTGCACAGTGCTTATTCATAGCAACGTGTTTAAATGTGATTTGTTGCACCTACCACAATTTTTCATCATCACCAGGGTTGACTGGTAGAAAATGCCACTTGGCATTAAGTCCGCCCATTGTAATTCAGTGTATGAATGCAATAAAGTTTAAATAAATAAATAAATAAATACCATTTTAAGGTTATTACTATTAAAAAATGGATGTTTGTTCGCAATTTCGAATTTGTTATTTTAGGCATGTTTGGATTATAAATCTTAATTTAAACCTTCCTCGTGAATTATTATTATTATAAATTAAAGTTTGTTTGTGATGTATGGAGGTTTGTTATTCTTTGACGTAAAAAGTACTGAACGGATATTAGCACATAGAATACTATAGTATTACTGGAATACCTTATAGGGTAGGCTCATTCTGGCTTCAACCTCGGGCACGGGTCTCTCCTCTTGAGGAGGCCTAGAGCATACTCCACCACGCTGCTCCAGTGCGGATTGGTGGAGGGGTAAGTGGGCAACCCGAGTGTCGAAAGTTCTCAAACCGCCCGAGGGCCTGGAATTTTTTGCCACTAGCGGTCACATACCTACTCATTATCTCGTAAGCAATGGGAAAAAACGTTAAATTTTATGTAATTAGTATGGATATCATGAAAATTAGCGCGTTAGCTTTATCTGTAATATTCAGAAAAAGAATACACTATCTACTAGGTATATAAAATACTTATTATTTATAACCATATTTATAGTGCCTACATCGTTGTCATAATTCTAAGCGCTGTCATCAGACGCATCATTCTCATTAACCCAACGTCACCATTAAACCTTCACAAGGTCAATAACCTTCCATCCCTAAAAAACAAATTACAATAGACACTGGTACCTTTACGTCGGCATTTGAAACAAACAATAACAGTATCCAGATGGGACGATGTCGCGACAAGACAGGCGTGGAATAAAGAGCATTGTTCCGTAGATACGCCTAGTTTAGCATCCCAGTGATAGGGGTGAAGACAGGAGACAGCACAATGAGGGTATCACAACATATGGCGGGTTCGATAATCGGATAACTATTCAGCTATTCAGATTTTATCGACGGCGACAAGCCATTGTGACTCTATATCTTTTACCTTCCTATAATCTATGGTATTGTGACAGTTTAAAGCGGAGGGAAATGATCTAGAACGGCAAAACAATGTTGTGGAGGTGAGATTTTGACTTGATTTTTGCCTTGATTTACACCATTTTGGTGCCTAGCTTATCGATATAGAAAGAGCTCTCTTTAACTAACACTAAGCAAGACAACGTATCTAAATATACAAGGTACGAAAATCACTTGTTAGATCCTGCATCGTGAGACCGCATCCATTTTTTATGTAAATATGTACTGGTCATTAGAATACAAATTAACCAATATTTAGGCAATAACTTTTGTGCTTAGGTATGCTTAGATATGCTTTTATTGCGGGCGCACATTGGACACATTAGTTATTGGAAACAGGAGTGATCATTCTTTGCAGGAATTAATAGATAGGAGACGTCCTGAAGCACCGCTGTATTCGCTTTGACGATCCTTGTGGCGCATTGATTACCATGCTGAACCGCTGTACTGCTACTGGGTTCGATTCCCAACGAGGCGGAAATTTGAAGATGAGTTTGAATATCTATCTGTTCACGGTCTGAATGTGTGTGTTCTTGTCTTTGTATCTTGTCCATGGCACCCATGACACCGAATCCTAAATGTGGGGCTATGATTATGTAGCTTTATTTACCGTTATTTCTTAATCATCATTTATTAAGAATAGTGGTTGGAGGTATTTAGTTTAAACGATAACATCCATAGAAAAATTAAAACAAATATCAGTCCGATTCACACCAATTCGAGACAATCGACTCGCAAGTAATTGTGGAATAATGACGAGAGCAAACATTTTCATTAGCGAGGAGTCTGTACAGAAATTGTCGACGATGATAACTGCATTTGTGGACGAACGAAGCATAACTCATTCGATTAAGAAACGGTTCATCCATACGCCTGCGGGCCCATTTAATTCTAACTTTAGACCTTCATGATCAACCGTTATAAAACGACCTGAGACTGCCCTTGTTAACGTATAGTTTAGCTGAGAGCCTGAGCTCATCTTAAAATGGTATATTTTCAACTTTTTCAACCACTAAGTATCTTAGTAACGCCAAGAAAGTATTAATCCTATTTTAATATGACTAATTACAGCAGTAGATAATTGGCGGTGTACGTGTGGGTGGATGTAAGTGGGGTAAAATCCATTTAGTGGTTAATAGGGCTTGGTAAATATTAGTGTGGTGTGTCGTCTATCACATTAATTGATAGACGATTAAATTTTAATTATTTATTCAGACTTTATTGACCACAAAATCAGGGTACAATTGGCGAGCTTAATGCTTATTGCATTCTCTACCAGCTAATCGTGGATATCTTTTTGGCCTAATCCAAAAAGATATCCACGATGAGCGGTATTAATATTGTTAATAATTACTGTTGGTAAATGTAAATACAAAACAAATCAAAAAAAGAATTGACAGTAGGTACTTATGTACCTTGCTTATTGTTTATTTAATTTTCTATTTATTAGGTAATTTCTTAATATTGAAGCGCTTACAGCTCGGCGGCTTGTGTGGATCATCCTAAGTGATCGAAAAAGTTAAGCAATAGCGGGCGCGGTCTAGATATGGATGGGTGACTTCCGTGCTTCGGAAGGCACATTAAGCCGACAGTCCCGGTATCGTTGTCATGTTGGAGGCCCTCGGGTGGCATAAAAACTTCCGACACTTGGGTTGGCCACTCCACCCCTCCACCAATCCGCATTGGAACAGCGTGTTGGAGTATGCTCTAGGCCTCCTCAATAGGAGAGACCCGTGCTCAGTAATGGGCCAAATGGTTGAAACCAAGCCAAGCCAAGTAATAGGTACAATTATTAAAACAATATTTCACATTGTGATGTATCAAAAATATTGAAATCTGTAATTCAAAGATTCGCCATTAATCTTTAAGTTACCTGGCCCTCTGTAGAAGAAATTCCAGTGTATGGTCTATTTTTCAAATTTTTTAGCTGGCAAACGATTTCGCACGCTCAGTGGAAAAAAGGCATAAGATGAAAATTGCAATTTTACAGGAGAGCAAAAAAATTGTTAAAATGTCAGTAAGTAGTCAAAGGAATTTACATTACGATTTCTTGCACAAAACCGTGAAGATTAATGATAAACATTTGAAAAAAAATTGAGCATAAGCAGCTTTTGTCCCTCTTTCTAATCATATTACTATCTAAAATTCAACGTAAGACGACTTAATAATATGCTTTTTTTCCACTGAAGGTGCGATTTGACGATCCCCGGGATCCACCTGCTGGACCTGCTGGTAAGTGCTTATCTTCGGCCGTCGCCTATGGACATCAGCAAAACCAAAAGCATCACTGATGCGTTAACGACCAAGAAAGATAGAAGAAAAAGAAAAACAGAAAGAAAGACATGGATAGCAAGAATTATTTATTTCTAAAACAATTTGTTCCAGGACATTCATGAATGAATATAATACATAGATACTTACCTGATATTACTTTATTACGAAAAATAAATAGGGTTTAGTGAAGACATGGCAGAGACAGACTCGATGATGAAATATCGGTGATTCGTTGATCGTTCACAGTCGATTAGATAACGTGCCTAAACTTTACCTACTAGCTTGAACCTTGTTGAAGCGCACACGCATTGTGATGTTGTGATGTTCCGCTTTTACATCATACGATTGTGACACGACATCGCGACACGATGACGCCATATAAATAGGTTCATATACCTACACCCATTAATGGCCCGCTACTGAGCAAGGCCTCTTGAGAAGCCCTAACGCGGGTGTGTAATAGTTAGTATAATAATATCTATTCTATTTAAGTATAAATTATAACTTGAAATAACGTTCACATGATATCGACGGTGGAAAGGAGAAACCCTTGAAGCGACAATTTTGGAACTTTACAGGAGAGCCGATCAAAGTTTTTATTTTCCGAAAAAAATCATAACTAATTACAATTTCAAGTTAGAGCGACAGGAAAAAAAATAGTTTCTTTATTTTTTATTTACTATCTACTATTTAAACTTAGAAAAATATGCTAGCATAATAAAAGGATTTATGCGTCGCTTAATTATTTTATGGCAAATACAGCGGAAGGAAAAACACATTAAATGCAACTTCAGTATTTTGACAAACACAAGGAAAAACACATCAGCAACAAGCTATGCATGACATGACAAGGGGGAAAAACAACTTAAGTGTATCGAGCATAAGACACAGGGGTTGTGGAAAAACCTGTTAAGTAACAAAACCATGGTATGCTAAGTAGAGGAAAAATACGATAAGCGCTAGTTATGTAATAATTCAATGTTATATTTATAACTGAAGTCCCTACTTTGATTCCCAAAGATACCAAAAAAAGAAAAATAATATTGAGATAAAACAGTCTTTTATTGTTTTAAAAGCTTACTAGTACAATATCTTGCACTAAAAAAGTGGGAAAACAAACTTTAAACGAAGTGTAGGTACATGCGTTACTATCTCAATGAGCGATCAAACAATACTACAGATATTATAAATGACCAACGCGTATCGCTTCTGTATTGCAAACGTATATTGATCCTATAAACCTCTATAACTATTCATTATTAGAGACTTTAACACTCATAAATTCTGTATCGGAAGGGCGAGCAACTGTCCCACGGTGGTATCGAGTTTCTCGTCCACAAATCCCTCGTCAACAATATAGTGCTATGCGCCGACTTTGACACATCCCGACGATGAGGTGAAGGTTACGTATGAGGAGATTAGTAGAGCCATACATGTCTCTAAATCTCATTTCACAGATGTGATGGAGGACTTCAAAGCAAGAGTCGGCATGCGAAATGGTGACGAAGAGAAAGTGGGGCTTTTTGGCATTGGATGTCGGAACCAACGAGGCCTCTTACTGGCTAACAAACGGCACATATTTAATAATGTCTCAGTGATTAGCAGGCTTAAAACTGGGAGCGATCACCGAATGGAAAGAGGCACATTAAATGTACAGGACATTGAAAAACTGTTGAAATCTACTCTCCGCCCAACACCTATCCAAATCCAAGGCTCCGAGAGCTTTCAGTTGGAGTTGCAGAATCGTTTCGCGTGCTTAGATTCTTGTGATACAGTGGACGAGTCGAGCAGCAACAGTCCGCGAGGTACCTAGGGTTAAAATTCTTTAAAACTCGCCCCCGTGGTAGGTCTCAAATTCTCTCAGAACATACACTTGGTCTTATGAGGGATAGAGGAGAACTATTTGCGCAGTCTCCAGCCTCTGTGGCAGAGTACAGGCAGCTCAATAAGCAGATCTCGCAGGACAGCTGACGCGACTTGCGTTCTCATAACACAAGGCGTGTAAAAAGCACAATAGAGCAAAATCACAGCTCAAAAGTGTTCACCAAAGATCTGCGGATTGGGCAAAGCCAACTGACCGAGTCCGGCGTCGTAATTTCATCAAAACCCGAAGTTCTGGGAGAAGTTGAGACGTACTACAGACATTTGTTTACCTCCTCATGCACTCCTGTCGCCAGACAGGCAAATGACAAGCGAGCTAAGTTGACCCAACACTATACCGGAGATATGACGGATGTCAGTCTGTATCAAATTAGGGGGGCCCTGAAGGAGCTAAAGATCAACAAGACACCGCGCGATGACGGAATCACAACTGAACTGTTAAAAGCTGGAGGAAGGCCTATATTGCTAGTGCTCCAGCAGTTGTTTGATTCCGTTATCAGTTGTGGGACTACCCCGGAAGCGTGGAGCAGAAGTGTGGTGACGCTGCTCTTCAAGAAGGGTGTTAAAACCCTATTGAAGAAGTATAGGCCCATTCCACTTTTGAGCCTCGTTTACAAGCTGTTTTTAATGGTACTCACTAATCGCAAAGCACGCAGAATTGACGACTTCCAGCCTCCTGAACTAGCCGGATTCCGAAGAAGCTATAGCACATTGGACCACATACATACACTCAGGCAGGTGATACAGAAGTCTGAAGAGTACAACCTGCCGCTATGTGTAGGTTATGTGGATTATGAGAAAACCTTCGATTCTATTGAGACCTGGGCGTTGCTGGAGTCTCTTCAGTGGTGCCAGCTCGACTGTCGGTATATCGAGGTGTTGAAGTGTTTACAGATATACAAATCAGCCATGATGTCAGTTCGATTAAACTACAGAAGCATGAACCCCATTCAATTGGAGAGGGGTGTCAGGCAAGGGGACGGTATTTCCCCGAAACTGTTCACCGCTGCTTTGGAAGATGTGTTCAAGCAAATGGAGTGGAAAGGGCTCGGCATTAACATTAATGGTGAATACCTCACACAACTTCGATTTGTCGACGATATAGTGATCCTGGCGGAATCGCTGTAGGACCTCAGTATTATGCTAGTAGGGGACCTGAACAGTACTTCACAATGGGTGGGTTTTAAGATGAACTTGGATAAGACAAAAATCATGTCTAATGTCCATGTCACACCCATACCGGTAGTTGTTGACGGCACTGCTCTCGAAGTTTCCGACGAGTACATTTACCTGAGACAAATGATCTAGATGGGTATGTTCAACTTCGAGAAAGAAGTCACTCGAAGAATCCAACTCGGCTGGGCAGCGTTCGGGAAACTACGACATATCTTTTCATTCAAAATTCCTCAGTGCCTGAAGTCGGAAAATGTTCCAGTAATGTGTGTTGCCACTGCCAGTGTTACCGTATCCGAGACGTGGTCTTTTACTGTTGGCCTCAGTCGAAGGCTCAAAGTCACACAGCGTGCTGTGGAACGAGCTATGTTAGATATTTCACTACGAGATAAGTTTCGTAACGATGAAGTCCATAGGTAGGCGAACAAAAGTTACATAGCTCGCAGAGTTTGCCGGCTGAAGTGGCAATGGGCAGGCCACATCGTTCCAAGGACAGATAACCGATGGGGTCGAAAATTACTCGAATGGCGGCTACGTCTTGGTAAAAGGAAAACTGGTCGCCCCCGATTAAGTGAACTGATGACCTAAAGAAGACAGCGGGAAGCTGCTGGATTCAGAGGGCCCAGGACCGTTCACAGTGGTGCCAATTAGGGGAGGCCTATGTCCAGCAGTGGACTTTAAAAGGCTGTTAGATATATAGGTAGAAACTCCATTTCAGTCTTTTGATTTTTCAACCTTGCTAACACTATGTAAAATTTTCAAAACAAAACAATTAAGCATTCGCTTTAATAGTATTTAGAGACTTTAACTTGAATGAAGCGCCATGTCACATATCATTTCCTTATATAAGTGACGCCACTTACACAAAAGAGACCGAAATTCATTGCTTGTAGCAACAATATTTGTTTTGAATAGTTAATTTAAATACAAAATTTCGTAAACAAGGCTTACTCTAACAGACTATCGTCTTAATTTATGTAGTCAGCAAAATTAAATGAACCGACGTTTCGGGAATAAAAGACGATGTCAGTTAATTTAAATATTTATATGCCTTTTTTGTGTGTGTTTACTTTAACCGACGCCACTGCTTTTTACAGCGATTGCCAAATCAACTGAAATCCATAATATCCTATGACAAACAAGTAGGAAAAACACATCAACTCCATGATACAAATAGAAGATAAGCAAGGAAAAACGAATGTAACGACTGGGCACCAACAGAATAGACGTAAGGAAAAACACCTTTAGTGTTTATAATTGCATTTCCTATGATGAAGAAAAACGATTTCAGTAACCTATAATATCCGAAACAAAAAAGGAAAAACACATCAAATAAAAATCTAACTATAGAGACAGTACTTCAAGCGGAAAATGGACCAAATTTGCTATAATTCGTTGTCACTTCATTTAGCGTCTGAAAAAATAGAGCCTAAAAGTGCCATTACTTGAAGCGACAAAAAAGTGGTCAGATCGCCACGAAACCAAGACCAATCGACGCAGAAAAATTCGCTGATTCCAAATATGTATATAACTCATTTTCGACCAAAGTGTCGCTTCAAGTGTTTCTCCTTTCCACCGTCGATATAATTTTGATATATAAGTACTATAAAAACAGATAACCTAATTTCATGTGATCTAATGACGAGTATAATATCATAATAATGTTATTATGCATTTCATTCATTTGCTCTTTAGTATTATGTTCAATATCATTTTTTTTATAGTATAATGCTATTTTATATAAAGTTAATTTGAGCTAATTTTCATTTAATCTAATTATCAAATAATCTAATCTTCAAACGTTACATACCCTTCAAAGGTATACAACATGCGGCAAGCATGCGGCAAATAGCACGAGGCATTCCGCATGCAGCAAGCAAACAGACATGGTTTCTGGTTTCTAGACACGGTTTCAAGTCATATTACTATATTTTATAGTATAATAAAATAGTAGTAATAAAGTCATAGTAATAGTTAGTAAACTTTTACATACCCGAATTAATCAACTCACATTAACTGAAGACCGCACAGCCGAGCAACACGTGTGTGACGTAGTTGTTAATAAATAAATGCTAACTGCGATTTTAAAAAGTCGTGTGGTATTCGTGATCGTTAGAATGAAACGCGGCGTCTCTAAACTACATTCGCTTGTCGCCACCCGCTGTGCAGTTGGCATTAACGACTAATAGCATGTTAATATTGTTATTGGACAGGCGATCGTTGTCGGCGGTCACTTTAGATTCGGAAAAAATTGGAGCGTCATACGATATTGTGGAATTGGTAATCCGTTCCGTGTATTAAATCTCCAAGGATGGATATGGTTCGCTTGTCATTAAATTGATATAGATATTATCTACCAATTACCTATATTTTTTACTTCCGATAGGGGACTCTTTCGTAAGGTACCGCTATATTACCTCATAGTACCTATTTACCTAAAGTCCGATTTACACGTATTAAGTAGTTAAGTTGGTAGATAACTAAATTTTAAGTAAATTATAATACGTGTAAACAGACAATATAATAACTTTTTAGTTAAAATTTAGCTATGTATGTGTTTATGTTATGTGTTAACTACTTAATACGTGTAAACCGGACTTAAGTCATTATTATTTTAGCGGCTTGCCGCTTGGCACTTGGCAGATATTACATTGCAGGATTCGAACTTGAGTCAGTTGAGTCGTTCATGTGGAAGAGTAATAATTAACGTTAATATAATAAATAAGTGGAAATGGACGTTAATATATTATAATTAATAATAATTGCAATAATTGACGTTATTCTTTTTATTATAGGATCTATGATATTCTATGCTATTATAGGATGACAGTTAAAAAATGTTGTAATTTTTTATCTGTGTCACTGTCACTACTGTCGTGATATGTCAAATATGTCATTTTAACAATCATTTTAATCAGTAATTTCAATCAGATGTCAGTAGGGTTCGAAGTATCGGCCTCTGGTATCGATACCGAGTACTCGTGTGGTATCGACGCTAAGGTATCGATACCAAAAAAGTATCGGTCCTGAAGTATCGATACTACTCAGTATCGAGTATCGAGTACTCGCGAAGATCACAGTCAGATCACAGCTAAAAAAAAAAAAAAAAGGTCGTCGACATGTCCTCATGACACTTTTTGTTTAGTCCGAGCGCTAAAACGGGCCACAGTTGATCTTTTTCCATATGAAAATACTGGAAAGTACTCAGTATTTTAAAAGTACTCGATACCGACGTTTCACATGAGTACTTGCGAGTAATTACCAGGTACGAGTATCGAGTACTCAGTATCGAGTATCGTGACCAAAAGTATCGATACCTACTCAGTATCGAAAGTATCGTTCGAACCCTAGATCACCAGGATCACCTAGATGTCAGGTTGACGACTTATGATCGAGGTTATATTCATAAATTAATGTTATCAATAACATAACATATACTGTTTTCTCTGGTTTCTATGGTATTTAATATTATGTAAAACGTAGTGTATAATTGTTTGAGTACTTTGTGTTCATAAGTTCACTTAATACAGTAAATTAACTTCCTTGCCCCTTGGTCAGTGGTCACAATTGTCAAGATGAACTATGAAGAAGGGTTGAAGAAATATTTTGCAATAATTTCTGATTATTAAACTGCATTTACAGAGTTTTTATCATGTTATTGCATTATTCAAATGTATGATGTGTTCAATATTTAAGCTTGTCAAAATTCTTTAGAACAAATCAGTGCAATTTCTATAACAGCAAGTCATCATGAGCTGTTATCAACGACTCCTCGTTCGGAAAGTCGCTCAAAGATATTTATCTAAAGTAAAATATTACTCAAACGCTGTCTCAATCGATACAATAGACGTTTTATGCAATGATTTACTACAGAGGCATCGGATGAAAGTGAGAAACAATCTCTTCAATGTGAACGATTTGAGCCTGAGGTACTTCATGAAAAGTGACAATAGTGACCACAAAATAGATGTCACAGCTTTAAGCCGAGAAGAACTAGAAAATCTTTTGTTAGACCTGCTTGCCAAGAACAAAGATAAACAATTTGCAGATGTGTTTACATATTGTCAAGAGAAGAAAATATTAATAAGCGAAAGTATTTTGAAAAGGCTGTTCAGAAATGCAAGTGTATCTGGTAAAGTTGATGCTGTTGTATCAACAAGAAAATACATTTCAAAATTGGACCCATACTTGTATAAGCGAAATGGTGAATTCCTTCATTACGTAGCAAAGGCTCAGTGCATGAAAGGCAACTCGGAAAAGGGTCTTATTATAATTAAGGAATGTTATAAAAAATATAGTCTTTTAAGGAGTTTTTACAGAATAATCTTAAGAGAACTCATTCAAGACTCAGTGTTGAACCGATCGGAGGCTTCTTTAGTGATTTTTAAGAAATATCTATTAGAATTTAGTAAGAGGTATAATGACCCTTATCCATTAGTTTGCTTTTGGCACAACTGCTGGTCTAGTACTTGGTATTCTGATCAAGTGCTGGCAGATGAGCTTCTAGAAACTTCGGAAATTTTACGAGATATTGTCAAAGATAAGTAAGTATAATTTTAAGTATAATATTGGCTCAGCTTTAGTATTGCAAACGTCGAAAATATGGTTCAAATATTTTTTTGTTTTGGTAGATTATATTATTTAATGTTGATCACAAAAGTTTCAAGTTCACTAGTAATCAATAGTTCACTAGATATGAATTTTCAAAAGTCGAACATTTCTTAATTAATTCCTTACATTTTGAAATAATTTATAATTAATGTCAAAACGCGGCAGCCACCTTGAATGGCATGTTAATTTAATGGGCTATCCGTTAATTTAGCTTCAATTTGCATGAATTTCTGACTATGGCAGTCATAAATCAGCCACGACAGTGGTCAAATATGTATGTCAAATACCTCAATCTCGTCATATATGGACTTCATCAACTATACTCTCGATTATACTCTTTAAATAAAACTATGTTAAAGTAAAATTATTCTGATTCCAAGATATCAGGTCTCTAAAGAATGGGGGAGGGGGACTGGGAGGCTCCTTTATAAGGGGGGTTCAGGGAGCCAAGCCCCTGCCATCAAAAAACAACTGAACTCAAATAGAAAGAAACATAGGTTATGGTTGTATGATTTGATGAATTAGGAACCCCGTGAATCGGGGTTCCGTCGACATCTATGAGGTAGTCAAATTATTACGACGTTACTAATAGAGTAGATTAAGTAAAATATTTGTGACGTGCCTTAAAGTAGTCTAGAAGACTACTACACTACTACTAGTAGTAGTAGTCAAGTCACATATTATACAGTACAAATAATATTGAAAATTCATTATTTAATTTTTCATTTTTCAGGGCTACAGCATTCAGTATAATGATTCTCCAAGAATACAATGAGGATGCAGTAGTAAGACTCCTGCAGAGTTTGCTGAAGTATAACATGAAGGATGAATACGTTAAAGTACTTGAAGTTCTCTTTGCCTATAAATGTAAGTGGTTTGATATATATTTTGGGAGTAGTAACCTCCCTAAATGACAGATAAAGTAACGCTATCTGTTGTTTACTAGTGTACTATTTATTTGTGAGCCAGTAATGTGGAACATCATATTTGATTTTTTAGACAACTCCTATATGGTTAATATTCTTACAGTATATTTTTATCATATTTTGTGATTTTGTGTTTTATTTTTGTATAAAAATGGATTATAGCTTATCTTTTTTGTTAAGCTGGCCATGCACGAGCAAGTGTAAATCAAGTTTGTAGTTTGACTTGATGCGGCATTCAGTTTGCATGAGATAGCTATAAGGCCAGATAGCCATACCATGGCCATACACCGTCAAGTTTACTGGATCAAGTCCACTGCAAACTTGACAAGTAAACTTGATTGTGTATGGCTAGCTTTACTGATATCTATGGGTGATATTGACCAGTTACTCTCAGTTGCATATCTTTTATGGATATGTCTTTTATTTATAAACAAATATTGTTACGAGTAACTTTGTTTTCTTTCTTCAGCAACACGGTGATGGAAACCACTTACCATCAAATGCCTCCTAAAAATAAAATAAAAAAACAAAAAATATTTCTATGAATTAAATTAAAAATAACCAACATTAATGTATCTTTATTTCTATGATTACAGTGAGAAATCGAGATTTGCAGGGATGCACAGCAATTGTACAGAATTGCAAAGCGTTGGGGTTAACTTTGCCGAAATCCCAACAGGGGAGGTACATCAAAATGTTAATTTACAACAAATCGCCGGATGATAAACCAATACCCAAACCAAATTTCAAACTTAAATTCTAGGTATATTGATTTCTAGTTTGAAGAAAATATGTATTTTGTAGGATTTATTTATATTTGATACTAAAGTTCTAATCAAAATCTGGTTTAAAAATAAGTTTGCCTGAAAATGGTTGAGGGAATATTTGTTAAAAACTTCAAGTTAACCAATATAATTTAAATGACTGAATTTATTAGATTTTATTAGAGATGCGCCGAATACTCGGTTCAGTTTGGCTAATTTTTAAGGTTTCCTATTTCAATTTATTATTTGGCAAAATGTCTTATCACTATTTGACTTGATATACTCGTAAAAAAATATTTTTATACAGAATTTTAATAAGTCATATCTTATCATTTTATATTATCTCAGTATCAGAAATCTGTGTAATATTTTTTTTCCATACTGTTCTTTAGAACAAACATGAGTAATTATGAACTATTAAAATATCTTATATTTGTATATTTGTTGGTAAGTATAGTAAAATAAATGGTAAAGTTACAAAATTAGATGTTTTAATTATGTAAACGGTGCCTTATTTTATATTATTTATTATAATCATGTTCTGAGGTAAGTATTAGGGTCTTCATTCATCCAAGTCGAAGCCAATTCAATAGAAAAAATAAAGTAAGCAAAGATCGCTTGAACGAATTTTTAATCCACTCACCACTAGATGGCATTAGTATTGGTATATTACACGGAACACAGACAAGAGGTGGAAATGGTATAAGTGTTGATTAGTATGGGAACCGTTCTAGCCAAAAAAACACAAGTAAATGGATAATCGTATTACTTACAAACTAAGAAACTTACATTTTGATTGGTTGTTAGTTGTCAACTACGAATAGTCCGAGAAACCTGCTATTTATGTGAGAAAATTCACTTTAATATTTGATGTTAATTCTTATTTTTCAATGTCATTATAGTGAACTTAGTACCTTTATCAATTAAGATCATAATACTTTTCAAGTTCTGCTATACCACAGCTATACACCGCTAGATGGCAATATTCTACGTAATAAATAATTCTATACTTAACATATAGTAATAAGGTTGACATTGAATTGCAGTTGGTTGTATTACAATGTCAATCTTATTGGAAAATGATTAAATAATTCCGTCTTCTGAACGCTAGATGTCACGACTGGAATCTAATATCAACCTTAAATGTATAGCGGTAAGTTATATTTTTGGTTAATTAGGCCTAGGGATGTGCGTGGTGCTTTTACCGCGTTATCGACAATTATCGATATTTATCGAAACTGGTATACTACAAGGTAAAGTTGGTACTTGTTCTTGTACAACTTGTGCGTGTCTATGTGAAAACGTGCTCAAAATTTTGAAAGCTTATATCTATTACAAGGCGTAGACGTGGCCGTAGCTTTTTAATTAACGTTAGCTAACTAAACAGTATGTCGATAAGTGAAATTTCAATGTAGCTCAACGTAGCTTAGCTATAAAAACAATGATGTGAATTAGGATGAATTTCAACCTTAACGTTATACAATAAAGGTAAAAAAGAATGCCCATAGCCCGTACTCTCAAAAAAATTAAATTAAAATATGTCAAGTATATACCGTATTTCCTAAAAAAATCCTCTGAAAATAATTTTCTTAAATTAATAAGTAACTTTACTTCCGTTTTACAAAAGAAAACCATTGGGCCATTTATGTTTGGATAAGGGCCAATCAGAAATATTTTAAGATCCTTCGGGAATCGGGCCAATAGGTTGCATTGATTCCATTATGATTATGATACAACAAACTAGATGACTTAAGGGGACTGTCACATGAATTAGAAAATTATTATAATCAATACATTATAAACTACATGGCGTTTTGGGACTGTCAAATGAATTTGAAACTTAAAAGAACGACATTACATACGCAATCGACTTTAATACGCCGGCATAGGCTCCATATTACTGTGAGTTTACTATAACCTAAATTCAAACTAATTTTGTTGAAAATCTCGTATTTCCTACTATTATCATTGACTAAAGTAGTATGTGTAATTTATAAAGATAACATAATCAAATAAAGGTATTTTTATCAAGACACAAAAATGTTAAAGTCAGTACAGTCATTTCTCCATACTAAATGGGCATTCTCCTTTTGTTCGACCTACAACGTTTAGTAGTAGAACCAATTGCGCCATCTAGTGTCGCCAAGGAATAGTTTAAACACCTTTATTTTCGTGGAATTATATTTCCTAGCTTTGAAGCTCTCATAGCCCGGCGGATTGCGTCGATCCTAAGCGATTGAAGAAGTTAAGTAACTAAAAAAGCTGTGATAGCCTAGTGGTTAGAACGTTGGTCTCCCGAACGCGGGGGCCCGGGTTCAAATCCTGGCACGCACCTCTAATTTGCAAATATTATGTGCGTATTAAAAAGTTAATTATCACTTGCTTCGGTGAAGGAAAACATCGTGAGGAAACCTGCACATCTGAGAGTTCTCCATAATGTTCTCAAAGGTGTGTGAAGTCTACCAATCCGCACTGGGCCAGCGTGGTAGACTATGGCCTGTACCCCTCACATTGTGAGAGGAGACCCCGAGCCCAGCAGTGGGACAATTACGGGTTGTTGCTTTTGCTTTTTGCTTTATGTATTAACTATAGGTAATATACGAAGATATTTTCTCTATAAATAGCCATTTAAACCCTAATCAGTCGGGTCTTGGTCGTATAATATTACATCGTAAATAAAATTCAAACACACCGATATCGACAAATTTATCCCATCCCTTCCCGAGTAGCAAAGAATGTTTTCAAAGAATGTTCTGGAAAACAATAGTCGAGTAGCAATACCATTTAAAACATAAAAATAACCTTATTGCCGTGTAAACAGAGTAGCTTTTTGATCATAAAAATATATTATTTCCTTTAATTTTATGTTTTGAATTTGAATTAATACAAAATAAATATAAAACTAGGCTTAGCTGTGGGTGGCTGTGGTATGAAACACTGCCATTAAATAAATTCTTAGCTCTGCTATCATTTTTGCACCCAAAATTGCACAATAAGGCATATTATTATAATTTAAATGAAATTTTAATTTATGTCATGCACAACCGACGCAGCTCAGTGACAGATATGTTATGCGGGCAAGTAAGCGGAGCTACGCTTACTGTTAGTCGCTGTGCCCCGCCTACTTCGCACTTCCACCTCTTGTCTGTGTTCCGTGGTATATTATTAGACCATGCTCCATCGTTAAGTTTGACGTGACAAAAATTATGATTAACAAATAATTTCTTTAGAAACTTGGTACTTAATAATTATGATTATTTTTTAAATTCAGTTTTGTAGTTTTAGAAATACTGACAAAGGAAAATGTATCCCTTTGAGATCTTGATATAATTATTATGGTCAAGACTTTGTATTTTCAAGTTGGGAGTTTTATCTTGCTTTTAAAGACAGTTTCGCTACTCGACAAAAGATGGCGCCACTCGTATTTAATGAGAAAATAATACGACAAAGAAATTACAAACCTTAATTTTTATTGAGATTTTGTGGTAGGAAGGTACAAGATAATTAAAACTTAACAATAAATAGGTTCCTAGCTTACAAATATAATACAAATTCATTTAAAATCGAGTCACTTCGTTTTCCTTAGTCTTGGTCGTTGTTGGAGCAGCATTCGCCAAGGCGTCATTCCTTCGTATAATTGTTATGGTCCTGTAAAGAAACAACACAACTGTATAAAAATTTATTTTTTTACAATAACTTTGGAGGAATTTTTTTAACTTTTAGATTTACAAATTGGTAACTGCTGTCGCTGCGCTTCGGGAAACATAGATTATCTACCTATCTTGTGAGATAGCATATAGGCACTTCGGCTAAAATGTTACTAAACGATAGGGATTTCATCAGTTGATTACGATTATATAATATCTTTTTTTATTGGGGAAATATTTTTTTACAGTAAATGATTCCCCTGGCTTAGGTACCTTATTTGCCTAACCTACCTACGTACAATTCAATATTCGGTTGACTAATACATTTGATTTGATTACTCGTAATAATTTTGTTGCACCTGTATTAATTGTTGTGAATGTTTACTAATCTCTAGCGATTTCTAATACCTAGTGTAATTGCGTTTCTGAAAAAGTAAGATCATACCAAAGAAGGGTTGGTGCAGAAAAGTGCGATAGGTATATTTTTTCTTTTGATTGAAATTGTATAAAGTAAATAAATAAAACATTGAGAATCGGAAGTAAGTATTATAAGTAGGTACCTACTGCTTTAAAGAATTATCAGATTATCCTCCCCGGTCCACTCACAGTAGGGTTTTCTTGAAGCAATGGCGTAATTTGAGTTTTAAAATTGTTCTTTTATGACCATTTTTGAATAATTTTTTTTTATAGCAGAAGGGCAGACGAAAAAGCATACGGGCCACCTGATGGTAAGTGGTTACCGTCGCCTATGGACATGAGCAACACCAGAGGAATTGCCAATGCAACGCCGGCCCTGAAGGAGAACTCTTTTCACACCTTTTTTGAAGAACCCCATGTCATAGTGCTCCGGGAATACCTCGGAAGGAAGAAGTGTAGAAGTACTCCACGAGTCCAATCGGTGTGGATGGAACTTCAATCCTCGGCGAGTGGTGCGATGATGAGAGAGACGTAGGCATCAAGTCGAACAATATTTGATTTTTCATTTATTTACTATAACTATCTATATTACTATATTATGCTTATAGCCATTGTATGTGAAAATATTTTAATTGCTTAGTTTTTTCTGTTTATATTTAGCCGTATTGGGGCGGCTCAGAATACTAACTCCAATCCCACGCCGGATGGGTGTCCGAAGAGGCGACTAAATCTGGTCCGCTGGTGGTAGGGCCCCTCGGAGAGATATTGGTAATATGGATTTTAATTGTTAATTAATACCATTATTACTATTATTATTTCTCCACGGGGTTCGCCTGAATAGTTACCACCCTTGAGCATGAATCAGCCGCCAAACGACTCGTGTTCCGGCTGGGGGCTTGAGAACCAGTTCTTTCTTTATTTTTCTTCACCCTTTCTTGGCTAGCCGATCAGTGATGTCTTTGGTCTTGTGATGTCCATGGGCGACGATAGCCACTTACCATCAGGTGGATCTTCAGCTCGTTTGCCGTCTTCCCTACAGTTCAGTTATTTTATAGTTACGTTATTTACAAGTAGATAAATTAAACAACGCTAGTTTTCTTAATCAATAGGGATGCTGACTAATTTTAGGATTCAATTTTATTTTACAGAAAGAACCTTAATATTCACGAAAAAAGTATTATGAAAATAATAAATTAATCTTCAATTTAAAAACAAAAATTGATAAATAAAAATGATAAATAATAAAATTTCCTACCAAAAATGTTACGTGACGTAACTAACCGATATTCAATACTATCGATCAACAGAAGTTTGTTGAACTTGCATAATAAAATACGAGCAATGACGTCATAAGCTTAAAATGGCGTTTGAGGTCACATAACAGTGAGAGCTATTTTTAACATTTTAAATTAATTATTGTATATTTAATTTGGCTCCAACCCACTACTGGGCACGGGTCTCTCCTCTTGAGGAGGCCTAAAGCATACTCCACCACGCTGCTCAGTGCGGGTTGGTGGTATATTTAATTTGTTTAATTTATTGTGATTGATTTCGACAAGAATAATATTTTAGATGTTTAAATGTTTCCCTTAATATTTTAAGCATTTTATATTAATTTACATAGATTATTATTTACATTTATTAGTTAGTGTCAACATCCCTATTGCCAACAACTAGGCTCTATTTATCGGTGTTTCTTCATGTTTCAAAATAAATTGTATTGCGCGTGGAAAATTTGAAATATTTTACTACCTAATTAGTAATACCGCAGCTATTTCGGAATGACTGTTACCAACAAATGAATAAATGGTATTTTTTTAACGGTTATAGATAAATTAATGTACCCTGTTTGTTTGGGTGTCTTCAGTCTTGTAAGTTTAATTAGGCCTAGATACTTCCTGTTATCCTAAGGTGTTAAAATACTTATTGCAAAGATTGTGCATGAGTTCTCACTATGTAATGTCTAAGTGTCCTCTTCCCTAAGGTTGCCTGGAAGAAATCGCTTCTTAAGCGATAAGGCCGCCTGTTGTACCATTATATCTATTAATAGTATAAGATGTTACTGTAAGTATATTGGTGTACAATAAAGAGTTGTTGTTGTTGTTGTTATGTACCTATCCTTTCGAGGTAAGTTGTCCAATAGACAATAAAACCGTATCAAAACCAACAACCTCCAACAGCGTATTAAAATAGCTACGTACAAAAACAGTCAGAAAAACCTATTATATACTATTTATAAACGTCTATTGTATATATTACGTATTCGGTATTACTCAGGTACCAGTATCTTGCCTCATGACACTATGAAAACAGTCAAGTTTTATCAATTTGGTTTAGTTTAGATCACGAATGAATCATTGTTCCTACGTGACTTGAGCCTTGGTCCTCGTTGGATACTCATTGCGCAATAAATCTAGGATATAAAAAGTTATTTTATACATAAAGTCGAGTACAAAGAATAATGGTACTATAACATCGATCGGGGTGAAAAGAATTACAGGTATTAGGGATAGTAAAGGCCGGGGTTGTAGCTTGTAGTGACGGTTTAGTGCCTTAGTTCCCAAAGTGGTCCAGGTTGACCACCATGGGTTCATGGGAGACTCGACGGGGGTCTTCGTTGGCGTGACAAAAAATCAATTAATTAATTAACCAATCAATTCTCACTTTTTTTTTTCGGAAACTATTAATCTGTATAATATAATCTAAACTCAGCCGCAACGCAAATTTTCATAGTTGAATCTAATCTTCACATTTTTTGTCAAGTTTTGGAAATATGGTAGAAATGTAGCTGGGGGGAGGGGTCCAACGGAACCAGCTAAATTTTGAAAGTGGTCTATAAGAAAAAACACCTGGGAACCTCTGGTTTAGTGGTTCAAAGGCTTTCGCGCGGACATTTCGGCTTCAAACCCTGTAGGTACATCAATTTTTTAAACGTATCAGAAACCATTAATCGCCCTCGCAACAAACAAATCTACACTTGAATTTTTTTAGAGTGGTATATTTTTATAATTGTGTTATTATCTCCATTAAGTAAAAACCTATTAAAACTACTGAAACCCACCTACCTACTGAATATTCAGGAAGATTCACCGTGACTCTACGTCCCTGCCAAACGAGGGTTTCGGGTTAAATTATCAGCCGGGGCTGATGCAACAGATATGTAGATAAAAAAAATGTTTATTCTCAAATATGTTTATGACATCCACGATACAGGAAATCCTATTACAGGAATTCTAGCATGAAAATATCCTTTTTATCTAAATTTAGCCGATAGTTGTTAATTCATGTCGATAGTTGGCGCAACTTTCAATACCATGGTAGGGCAACAAAGGTTTACTATTAACAGATTAAAACAGAAATAGAAAATACAGTTCAAGGTAAGTGATTAGAAATCGATCATTGACAGAAATAAGGGCGAATTAAGTCAACCGCAAGGCCTCTTTTTGCACTGATGTCGAAATACAGTTATTACTAGAGTAGGTAATCTTTGTATTTAGAACGTGGTCTAGAACTGATACCAGGTGATGATCGGTGGTGTCTGCACCGGTATTGGTCACTTAATTTCAATAAAATTCATTGATTACACTCATAATAGATCGTGAGTCATAATACAATAGCGTACAATCCTGTAGACAATCCACCTGATGGATCTAATTAGTATTAATTAACCTTAAATAACACCATAGACATCACTAATTTGTTGGTGGCTAAAAGAAAAGATAAAATAGGTTATTTTTAACTGACTTCAAAAAAGGAGGAGGTATTCAATTCAATTGTATTTTTTTAATGTTTGTTGATTCTTTTTTAATCGAAAGCTGGTGCTTGTCATGTTATCCCACTTTTTGAGCAAGATCTGACGAGTAGTTTTTGAGTTGTCCTTAATTTTGAAGTCGGTTATTTTTAGTCAAGAATTATCTCACTGCAGCTGGACTAAGAACTAGCTAGTGTTTTTTTTATAATTACCATGGACCTACAAAAAGAATAATAACCCCCTAACACTAGAAATCCATGAACGGGGCAATGAGTGAAACGACAAAATAATTATTGTAGGTACATCAAAATCTATCGTGGCAATTAAAGCGATCTAACAAAAACTGAGTTGAGTAAAGTAAAAACATTGGTGCTTAGTTATACATTGATTCATTGCATTTTAAGTAGGATTTTTCAAGCACTTTTCCAAATCGCCATCACTTAAACAAATCCCTACCGCGAGTGCCCCGGGAAATGCTACAAGAAACACTCAATTTTCAAAATTGCAGATTACAAAAAATATTTAACGTTTCAAAATCAATATTAATATTTCAGTATGTATCAAATTTCATATTTCAAAATGTTTTATTATATGGCACCTTCAGTGGAAAAAAGGCATAAGATAAAAATTGCAATTTTACAGGAGAGCAAAAAAACTGATAAAATATCAGTAGGTCCAGTACCTAAGTAGTCAAATGAATTTACATAACGATTTCTTGCGCAAAGCCGTCAAGATTAATGATAAAAAATTGAAAAAAACTTATGCCTTTTTTCCACTGAGGGTGCGATATTTGGGTGTTCCTATAAAGGAACACAGTGGTAGGAACAGTGGTAGTGAAAAATCTCATATTTACAGTAGCATCGCTATAGCAGGAACGGCTAGCAACGCGCTGATGAGGTAGAAGGCACCAGGGAACGAGGAGAGCGTAGACAGATACACTTTGCTGTACACCGGCGAATATATCACGGGCACCAACGCCTCTGATATGCTTATTAGAGAGCTAGTTTTACCTGGAAACAAAAAATATTAATATAATGTTTTTTCATAAAATGACTTTAGTCAATTTATACTAATTTTTGCAGATTTTAAATTGAAATCAAGTTTAATAACCAATTAATTTTGATCATAAAGGATATCTTGTTAAAATTAGTTTCGACTGTCATTCGAGCTAAGAATTAATAGATACAAAAATTAGTTTCGTCAAGAATACTATAATGAGCTTAGATATACCTACTGAATATTATAGCACAGTTGGCAACCCCAAATGGTCTTAAATTGTCAAATGGTCAAATCACTGCCTTTACATTTTTGTTATTACTACACGTAATATACTTATAACTATATTATTTTTTGACTAAATTTGTAAGTTTTTTGACGTATAAAATTATATATCGTGAGTACCCACCCGTATTATATTATAGTAAAAATGTGTTCAGACCACGATGAGTTATTTAGTCTAGCCGTGACCACGATCCCTGTAACTGGGTCGAAATATCGGCGTATAAAATATATATCGTGAGTACCCGTATTATACTAAAAATGAGTTATTAAGCTCAAAATCACTGACTTTAATCACCATAATAAAGTATAACATCATCATACTAAATGTGAAGCATGAATGAAACACTGTTGATTCGATGCATTAAATAGGAAAATCAAAGAACAACGATATCATTTTTTATTCTTAGCGTTCAAACTATAAACAATTCAACATAGTTGCACCAACAAGTGAAGAATAAAGTTTTAAAGTTATTCTTTTCCTACTTCTTAATTAACGTACTTCTTAATGTTCGCAATTTGAGTGCTACGATGATTTATAAAAGAAGCTAACTATGGTACTTTTTTGGAAAATGTAATGTTATGGAAAATCCGATTCACATGTGGTTAAGTAGGTATAATATTATAATCTTAATATAATATAAATTACGTGTCACGTTGTTTGTCCGCGATGGACTCCTAAACTACTTAACCGATTTTAATCTTTGCACACCGCGTGCAGTTTGATCCAACTTAAAAGATAGGATAGCTTAAATCTTAATTTATAGTTGCAATATTTTACATAATTTCCGCGTGAGAAGCTGCGGGCAACAGCTAGTATTATATAAAAATTTAACGCTGACTCAATTCTTTTTTCAATCACTCAATGTTATGGAATAGATTTACTAAATGTTTGCCAACTCAAATGACCGAGATGATAGGTAGGATAATTTTCCGTACAAATACATTTTTCTACACTAGCTTATTTGTATCGTAAGGAAAATCGAAACTTTCCTGTCTTTCTTACCTTCTGGGGTGAATATAGGAAAACAATAAAACCTTTAACTATCAATTATAAACCAATACTAATTCTCATTAATAATTAATTAACTGCAAAAAATTCCGAGCGTTAATTAAGTAATACAAATTTTGCTTTCAATGCTTTGATAGAGTAGTAAATAAGGACGAAGACTTTCATGCATTATGGAAACTATATAACTAATATTTAATCTGGAATTCATATTATATTTATATGTGAGAGGAGACAATCTTTGTACCTTTTGAGAGTAATACAATCTCAACTATGAAGGAATCCGTTAACAAAATGAATACAGTTGAATTTCGACCGCTGAACGGTACTATTTCAAATAAAATATAACTAGTACTACAAGTTAAATAAACATGTTAAATCATCTAGGAATAGCAACATAAGAAATCACAATAGCCCGTTTTAATATTTAGTATAGCTCTTATTAGGTAAGTGACACAATGAACCAATGATAACTTATCACTGGTTCATTGTGTCACATACGTTACTTGCCAATAGCATCTTTCAAAAAACGTGTAAAACAATTGTTAGGCAAGGGATAATAAAGTGTCTGTAGACGAGTATTTAAATGACAAAGACGCATGGAAATGACCAGCTCTCCAACCAGTTCCGATCAGATTAGTAGATAAATACTTTTCTTTTTTTTGTAACATATTTTTTAAAAAGATGTGCTGAGGAGTTTATTTACGGCTTTTCTTCTCCTCCATGACAAAGCACCTTTTCGAAAAGCTTTTGAATACACAGAGTCCAGTAGGTATTCCTTAGTTTGCGTAAACTAATTATATCGTTACTTGAAGATGAAAGGGATATATGAAAGATTAAAGATGAAAGGCGTTAGTAACATTTCGCCCAGTGGTGTAACTAGCATTGGCTTACTTGATAGATATTTTCTGTCCAGACCTCGATCACGTATACCTACTTTCAAAAGCAGACTAAAAGCACATATTTTATTATATAAGACTATTTATTACATAGAAGCTACTACGAGTTAAGTAATAAAATCAGAAACTATTTATTGTGTAAACGTTACCGCGTTGTTCACATCAAGGATTCTTTGTACATGACAAAGAGAACAAATAACTGTACATTTTAAAATACATGATAGTGTTACTGCGCTGAAATATAAGAAACAAACAGTGAACGATCAAATAACGATCTACGGATACTGAAACTAAGTTGCCTCTAAATTATGTGTTGACCATTTACGGACAGCGAAATATTCGATATTCATTGATCTAATATTATTCGTTTCAGATTTATCTATTATTGATATAAAAAATGGACTATATTTAAGTCCTTTTTTACGGACATTTAAACCAGTGAAATCATAAGTAGGTTTTGCAACAACATATTTATGTAGAGAAGTCGGGTAGGATTATGTATGATTCTGGCCGCAAAACTCAATAAGGTTGAATTCAATTCAGTTTAAAAGTTTATTTATGCCTAACTGATAAATGGATATGAGTAAATATTTCCATTCGTTGACGTAAATATCAATAAAAAATTCCATTCGTTTGAATAAATTTCGCTTGAAGCAATAAAAAAATAAAACTGATATTGGCTGAATATGTAGAAATATCCGAACTAGAGTATACTCTAGGCCTCCTCAAGAGGAGACACCCCTGTCCACTAGTGGATATTAATGCGTTAAATCCTATCTAGACACGCGGCCGCGTGTCCAGCCAAGTTCAAAGCAAAGCAACTGGTACGCAGCGACGTGTGTAATATTACACACGAACCATTTCGAACTACTTTTGACCCCTTCACAACTCAAGGCCAAGAAGCTTGATTTTTGGCATCAAGGTAGACTATTAGGCGTATATTGAGAGGAGAAAGTCTAAAAACATAAAATTATTGATAATTTTTGTAACAATTAAGAATAACAAAGTTAAGTATGAAAGTAGGTGAATATTTAATAATTTAACAAATAACAATAGGTACTCGTAGCCTAGACAAAAAGTAACATATCTCATCAAAAACATAAATGTGTCATGTTTTAGTCACAAAAACGTGACAATATGTTCTTGTAATTAAAATTTTAAGACTTTGTACACAGAACTTGGCACACATTTAAATGTAATTCAAGCTCTACATTTGACTTCCATAGTTTTCACGTACCTACAGGCTATATTGTATTTGTATAATCAACTTACCTTCAGTAAGTCATACGCAAGTTAGTGTACTTCCTGTTTGCAGATGCCGTACTTATACTATTAGGTTGATAGTTGTATAATACCTAGGTAACTTTTCTAAACTTTGGTTTGTTAGTACCTAACTAATGAAAACTAGCCAAATCAAATCTGGAGCTTGAATTAAATGTCCTTGTGACTAAAATTTTAGGATTTTTAACACAGAACTTGGCACACCTTTAGATCTCAATTCCTTTTTTTTTGGAACTTGGTGAATATTTCACATTTTTGTTTTTGATTGGATAATTAATCTACGCTGTAAATCTGTTACTATCTAAAATCAGTTTTCTGTTGTATTATATAGATTACTAGCTGTGCCTCGCGGTTTCACCCGCGTTAATGTGGACAAAACTAACTGCTATATGATGTTATAAGCCTTCCTCGGTAAATAGACTATCAAACACAAAAATAATTTTTCAATTCGAACCAGTAGTTCCTAAGATTAGCGCGTTCAACCAAACAAACTCTTCAGCTTTATAATATTAGTATAGATATAATAATAATAAATTTATTTACAATATATTATATTTTTTTTTATTTTAAAATTATTATTTTATCTATGATTTTCGTTTTATTTTAAAGCCTCATAAATCTCAAAATGTAAGATAGATTTCATTTTTTATTATTTTTGCTTAAATACATATATGTAATTGCAGTGATAGACTAGTGGTTTGAACGTTGGTGTCCCGAACGCAGGGTCCCGAGTTCGAATCCTGGCACGCACCTCTAATTTTAAAACTTATGTGCGTATTAGAAGTTAATTATCACTTGCTTTGGTGAAGAAACATCGTGAGGACACCTGTACACCTGGGAGTTCTCCACAGTGTTCTCACAGGTGTGTGAAGTCTACCAATCTGCACTGGACCAGCGTGGTAGACTATGGCCTCACATTGTGACAGGAAACCCGAGCCCAGCAGGGGACAATGATGGGTTGTGACTTTGACATATTATTATATGCAATTAGCTTTTTTTTCGAATAACTCCTTTTATGTGGGAATGTCTCGAATAAAGCAACGATATTGGTAACACTACATCGACGTTACTCGTTATTTTTATGAATATTGGATGTATATTATTGGATTGAGCATAATATTATTATGCTGGATCTTCTATTGCCATTTAATATCGTACATTGTCGACGACTCTGTGCAGTGTACACTTTGAAATATAGCTTTCAGAAAGCTCATTTTTATTTTCTGTTATATTATTTGACGTAGTGTCATTTTCTTTCTTATTGCCATAAATATAAAGTTTAGTAATCATATGATAACATATAAATCCCCATATGGTTATGACTTTTTATGTAAGATATTCGCTTTTTTATGAGTTATTATAAATTACTTCTTCCCAACAGGCAAAGGATTATATTTTTAACCTCCGACGCAAAAAAGAGAGGTGATATAAGTTTGACGCGTGTGTCTGTAACTCTGTATTTTTGTTTGTCTGTCTACATGTCATCTTAGCTCGAACGGATGAACCGATTTTGATTTACTTGCTTTTGTTTGAAAGATTTCTTAGTCGAGAGTGTTTTAGGCTATGTTTGAAGAAAATTGATTCAGCGGTTTAATAATGGGGGATGGAAGAGGTGTATTAGTTCTTGTCATGACCCGATATCGTAATTGATGCGCGCGCCTTTGCCTTGTCAGTCTTTGCCTTTGCCTTGTCGCATTGTCAGTCAGGTTGTCAGGTGCGTGGATGGCATTAAGTATGAGGGGACCAATCATAAAATAAATATTGTTCTTTGCACTAACTACATAATAAATACTTCATTAATAATGATTGAATAATGAATATCATAGTACCTCATATTATAAAAATAGGAAATATGAAATTATACGAATTAAACGTTTCATCATTTGATCGTTATAGGTACTAAAAAAAGTTCATCAAGTTTCATTAGGTCACATGATAGTTCGTATTTATGTTATTCTATCAACTGTTGCGCACCCTTTCTCCGACTCAACACGAAAACATTGCATAGTTCATATTATTGTGCAATATAATTGATCGTTTGGATTCAAAATGCCTTTCAATCTTATTGTACAACTAGCTGTTGCCCGCTGCTTCGCATACGGAAATTATGTTTTACCTTATTTGTACCTCTTGCAGAAGAAAAACGGTGAATTTATATTGAAGTGCTTATATTTAGTATATAAAATACTGAAACCCATGATACAATCATAAAGGATTCCCCCAGGAGCGGATTTTGAAAAATAACCAATATTCACATTAATTTGTATTTTTTTTCTTTTTGTTGTAAAATTTCAATAAACTGAAAATATATGTAACTCACCTAGCACACAATAATGGCACATCTGCAAAAAATGCGAAATTGAGTTTATATTTATACGTGTTTAAAAGTGCCTAGTATAAAGTGTATAGTAACCAAACCCATACAATCTGTAAAAATGTAAAAAAACACCCATAAATTAATTTTAAACATTAAATTTTTTATACAATTTTTGAAATTCGTTTCTGTAAAATATGACAAACGTAGATGTGCCGTTGTATTACTGGGTGAGCGATGTATATTAAGGAACATTTGTTGCAAAGATGCAAATCGGTTGATATTTTAAAAATATTCCATACAAACTTTCATCCCGTTTCCCAGGGAAACCTTTTAGTTTTCTGGGATAAAAAGTTTCCTAAAATATGACCCGAAGTATTAATAACAACTTCACCAATTTTCATCGAAATCCGTTCAAGGATTTTCATGCGATGCCCGGACAGACAAACAGACAGTTGAGTTTTATTATAGTACACATAAAATATATTGTACAATGTAATTGTAGGTATAGGGGGCCGCCTTAAGCCGAGATCGGTTTATTGATTGATACGAGTCTATATTGTTGTAATAATTTGGACATTAAGATTAGATATAAATGATAAACAATCGTTATCTTCTAAATTCTCCATTGTGTATAAATAATGTTTATTACTTATTTACAATTACTGAGTGTGCAATGAACAGTTATAAATAAATAAGTAGGTACCTAATAAAAATAAGGGTTATTAGAAATCTGTATATATAAAAGGCAAAAGAGATTGACTGATGTATCAACTATCAACGTACAGCCCAAACCCTTAGGGCTGGAAACTTAAAATTTCACACACGTATTCCTCTTATGACGTAGGTAGATATAAATATAAGATGTAGAGGTACATAAGATAAGTATATAAAGAACCCTTACTCCTTGAAAAGCGTGAGCTGTAGAATGAAAAGCGTTTATGAATATCTGTAACTTTCTGAATGTTCTGGGATTTTCGCGATAGGTAACTTGTTTTTAGACACCGATACCTATTAACATCTTATTTTTTTTCAGAGGAAAGAGTACTTATCAGTTTGATAACAATCGTCACATATCGTATAAATAAACAAACCAGTCATATGAAATTTACCGTGAGAACAACAATAATTTTTTATCTTGTTCATATCTTTATTCTGTAAATATACCTAATTTAAATTTATTAAGTAGCGGCAATCAAAATATTAAGATAAGAAAAAAATCTCGTTTGTTGACACGAATTTCGTTATCATAAACCAAAATTCGCACTGTGTGAAAATATTTTGCGTTGTGTGAACAATGATATTCCTCTTTTTTACAATGTAATATCATTGTGTGTGAAAGTACATATATTTGCACATTTGTAGGAAAGTTTTTGTAAATATGTGTTTTCCACACAGTGGATACTTTGTTTTTTATAATATTTTTGTGTTACTAGTCAACAATCCCTAATCCATTAATATTGTGGCGACATTGCACTCCACTGCATACACAAAACGTGTAGGTATACGATATTCTCCAGCCGGGCCTTTAAACCTGTGCTTTCAACGCTCTTTAAACCTCTCTAAACTTTTTTTTAACCGATATTTTGACTGAAACTTTAGTTTTGTGATGTCGTAACTAGGACTTATGCAATAGGGTCGAAATTTTAGTCTGCATAAAACTTAGTGGACTTCAGAATGTTGAAACTCGACAGCTAATATTGCGAATCTGTACTTAAATCATATTATAAAGCTGAAGAGTTTGGTTGAACGCGCTAATCTCAGCAAATACTGGTTTGAATTTGAATTTTTTTTTGTTGGATAGTGTATTTATCAAGGAAGGCTATTATGCTATTATATATAATATCACACTACGACCAATAGGAGCGGAGCATCAATGAAAAATGTTGAAAAAACGGGAAAAGTTAGTCTGTGATACAAAGAAAATAATACTCACCAACTTCATCACCATCAACCAGCTTAGTAGCAATAGACCGAAGTGACGTAGCACCAGCCGAGCTGAACATGTCCAGAACTGGGCCCAGGAAGTACACGGTCCTGTTCGGGGCCAACGCGTACACCACGCTCGCAGCTATCCTACTCAGGCACGCCACTATGCCGATGATGCTGTCCTCTATCTCCCATCTCTTGCTGAACAAATATATTGTTATGAAGGAACCTGCACAGAAATTACATCAATAAAGTAATCGTAAACATGTGTTTTTCTTAAATTATACTTTTTTGGTGTGCTAAGTAAAGACGATAAGGGTGACATCTATAAACTGTGCTTAGACTTTGACTTTTCTCAGACAATAATCAAATGTAATAGATGACTGACAATTTGTTATAATATAATTTTTAATTTTTTCATATATTATATGAAAAAATTTAAAAGTGATAAATGATTCTTAATAAATAAACGCTAAGGCTTAACACGCATTAACGGTTTTTCACTGCGCGATTTTTTCCCCAAAATTCTGTGAGATTTGGAAATTGTATGAAGCTGAAGAAAATGAAGAAATTGAATGTTGGTTATGATTCAGTATGCGATTTATAAACCGTCAGAAAAAAAGTCGTGGCAATAAAATTCGCAATGCGTGCTGAGCCTAACACACATGAGTGTGTTAGTAAATGAACGCTAACTAACATATACTCATTTTTAGGAGTCAGGACATTAATTTTTGTTCGGATATTTGTTACTAAGAAAAAATTAATAACAAGTCATATAAAACAGCTAATGCTAAGGTTAATTTAGTACGTACGTACCACATTATCTTTGTTGGGGTAATTTTAAGTCTGGAGCAAAGCCGAAGTATTCTTTATAATAATTTAGATCTCACCCTAAGAATTATGTGTGCAGTCTCATAATAAATAGTAACGGATATGAATTACAGATGACACCATTCCCATATAAAATGTTTAATTTAATTTATAATAGTTACTTTATTTCCTTATGTAAGGTAACTTAAAGCTCTTTTTAACACCTGACGCAAAAAGAGGAGTGTTATAAGATTGATGTGTCGGCATCGTAGCTCCTAAACGAATGACCCGATTATGATGCGGTTTTTCGTTGTTTGAAAGCTGCCGTGATTGAGATGGTTCTTAGCAATGTTAAGTGTAAATAAAACTGTCGGTTTTTTATTTTAAACTTTATATTCATATTAATGCATTCCACATTTATTTGTCGAGAAGCACTTTTTTACGTTTCAGAATAGTAAAAATAGTAGTAGCAATATATACGAGGAGATAGACTTCAGTGAGGTACGATTTAGGCTCTGGTACGAGTAGGCTGACCTGAATAGTCTGTCTTATGTGGCAATATTTTGCCCCAACTTAGGTACCCTACTTCAGAGTGCTGCCCTATATAATTTTTAAATGTTTATTACAATTTGTAATTTTTTATCCGACGCACTGCACTAACCCTCATTTGCGCAGGTTATAAAGGTTTTGGTTAAAAAAAGTTCGCAAGCAAATATTTGTGATCTGAGACATCCACTTGCACTCTTATGGAGGCCATACACGATCAAGTGTACTTGTCAAGTCTGCAGTTTGACTTGTCAAATTTGCAGTTTGATTTGACCCGCCATCCAGGCATGAGATAGCTGTATGGCCAGATAGCTATACCGCGGCCACACACGATCAAGTTAGTATACTGGATGCCGCGCTAAATCCACTTGAAGTAAGTACACTTGATTGTGTATGACCTCCATTAGGTAAGAAATAACAGAGAATGCGTAAAGATAAACATTTCTTAGTATGTACAATGTACATCAGTCAGTATATCAAAGTTTCGCACGCTGTCGCAAACATTTACTGTGTAAACGCCTCAAACATTTTAAGATCGCTTTCCGGTTGCTACAACGATTTTATCAGTATATTGTTATAATATTATCACTTGAGTGTATACGAATAGCAAGTACTGTGTCAGAAAACAAACAATAGTTATAACGGAAAATTTTTGTGTACACATTGAAGAGCAGAGGCAAGGTCGTTATTTCAGTTTTGATATTGTGCACTAAATATGTAAATATTTAATATAATTCACCAGTGTAAGTCGAAAATCCCTACATTCAATGGTGTAAGTCCGAAATTGTTAATTTACTTTATTCGATCATAAACTGGTGAATGTTAAGTTAGATTATATTGTATAGACTATAGACTAAGGCGTTTTTTTTGGATCACTCGTGCGTCTGGGCGACCGCCCTTCGACCAATTTTCTTCTAAATTTTGGACTAAATGAGTTGAAATTTGGTTTTCATGTGCTATTTATGACCCAAAAATGAAGGTATAAAGAAAACAAATGAATTAAAAAAAAATTACGAAATCATTATTAAAAAAGAACTGTTTTGCAAACCGTATCGTATGGCATATCAAATGAAAGGGCTTATTGTACGAATTTCAAATATATTTTTGTCATGATTGTACAATGGATAGTTTAATAATTATTCAAGAAATAACTAAAATTGAAGATGAAAATTGACCCCCTTATATCCGTAACTACTGAGGCTAGTATTTTGAGAAAAATATCGAAGATAGTTCTTTAGTTATATATTAAAGACAAACCCATAAGAAGTCTATGGTCTTAAAAAAGGAAAAATAAATAAAGTAGCAAAATAACTATAAATATATAATCAAGTACGGAACCCTCTCCAAGCGAGTTTAACTCGCACTTGTCAAGTTTATTTGAAGTCA
This sequence comes from Thymelicus lineola, assembly GCA_963932265.1. NCBI lineage: Eukaryota > Metazoa > Arthropoda > Insecta > Lepidoptera > Hesperiidae > Thymelicus > Thymelicus lineola. The sequence goes on along the minus strand of OZ010700.1, from coordinate 6,558,595 downwards.
ATTTTTATGCAACTTCTTTCACAGTAAATTTGCAATAATTACTAAGTACTAAACTTATGACTAGTTGAAGGTAAAACGTCCGTGGTGAAACAATTTTAAAACCACTTTGTGGCGTGTAAAGCGTCTATCAGTAAACAAAGACTTAATCGCAGAGGAAATACCGGAGTTCCTATTTAAAATGTTTATTGAGTTTTAAATTACAAATTGTGATCAAAAGACACTAGATTGTTCACTAAATAGGATTCGTCTTAAAAATGTCCAGAGATCAATCTGTATGGAACTCAGCGATCGTCAAAAGACACGCAAGTCCCTATCTATCCGCATTATATCTGCAGTTTACTACGCCGTATTTATTTACACACGTAATGTTTTCACGAAACATACCTTTTGTTTACAACGGATGTAGCTACTTAATAATGGAATGTTAATGTAACTATAATATAAAACTTCGGTAAACTTTTCCAATAACTCCGAGTTTATTTTCCGTATCGCTGCACTGTAATAGGTACAGTCACGCACACATTTAAATGTAACACACACAGGTATTTTATTTTGATCGAGCTTGAATAAAATTACCTACCGACACGTTCACATTTTTACGTTTAAGGGATAAATTATGCTGGTTCCTCCAGGACCCGCCACACAGTCCACGTGAAACTGTAAAGGCCAATAGGGCCAACAGCAACTAATAATTCGAAACAAAAAAAATCATATAAAATGTTAGTGAAGTTTTGAATCCGTGCCTTATGAGGCACGGCTCGTGCCCGGCACAGTCTAGCATAATTCATCCCTAACAATGCAACTGAAGTATAACAACAACCAAACAAATAAAACAATTCACTGAATGACTTACAAATGACAGAATCTATACTATAATACAACTCAACTGTCTGTCTGTCTGTTTGTCTGTCCGGGCATCACATGAAAACCCTTGAACGGATTTCGATGAAAGTTGTTAGGTACTAATACTCTGGGTCATGTTTTAGGAAACTCTTTATCCCGGAAAATTAAAAGGTTTCGCTGGGACGGGATGAAAATTTGTTTGGAATATTTTTAAAAATTCAACGGATTTACTTCTTTGTAACTAAAGTAAAACATAATTTCCGTGTGCGAAGCTGCGGGCAACAGCTAGTGCACACTATAAAAGTGCTTAGTGAAAGCCTGGTGCCTGATATAGGTGTAAGTGCCTGAGTTACAGATCACCAGTGACCTCCTGAAACCTAATTAACTATCAGGTCACTATTATCATAAAAATCCTCGGAACCAAACCAATTTGTGAAAGAAGTTCGTAGGATGAGAGGAAGTAAGTAGTTCTAATTCAGATTGCACGATTTGACCCTTTTATAATTATTGTTACGTGCTAACAAACTAATGAACAAATCAAGTTAAATAAAAGCTTGTGAAAACACCAACCAAGTTGAAATTAGGAAACGGTTTATAGACACGTTTTAATTATATTCTTTAAACTTCCATTGTTTATAGAAACCAATATATTCACGAAGGAACAATTTAACAACTAGTACTACTTACATTTAATTACTAACCTAACAACTCTGCATTTAATATCTCCATCTAACAAAGGGTTTACGCAGGATCGTGCGGATATAGACGCGCTCCTAGATTACAAACAACGTTCAGGGGTGAGATATAAAGCGCTCTTAGATTTGGACTCTTAGACCAGTGAACTAATAAACTCGTTCACTGGCTTAGACAACATTCAAATGTATGTATACGCACCGCCAAGGACTAGAATAACTTGCCTGCGTCGGCGTTCCCACCAGCCTATGATGTGGCTGTCTTCAAGAAAAAAGTGAATAGGCTTTTACTAAGTTATGTGCTCAACATCTTAGACCACATCTCCACTTACCATTAGGTGGGATTGTGGTCAAGCATTAACTTATTTGTGTAAAAAAAAACTATAAGCTAGCTACAAGCAAGTGAAACTTGACGATACAATATGCGTATGACGAGTGTCTAAGGACAGCGGGCTTAATACTTTATTAGTACAAAAAAAATTAAAGTTATATAAAATGGCTAACATTAAGGTCGATTTAGGACTATTATAATTCTTTTTGTTCGGATAATTTTAAATCTGAGCAAAGCCTAAGTATAGTTTAAAGATCTCACCGTAAGTGCGTTTTTAGATTGAGATCTAAATCTGACTGGTCTGATCTAAATCTGGGCCCGCAGATTACAAACAACGTTCAGGGATCTAGGTTCTAGGTGTTGACGACCCGTGTGGCGCAATGGTTACCATTGCGGATAGCCGCGCCGATGGCCTTGGGTTCGATTCCCAGCGATGCGGAAATTTGAATTTCTGTTCGCGGCCTGGGTGTAAATGTCCTTGTCTTTATGTGTTGCCCATGGCACCCACGACACATGGAATCCTAGTGTGAGGCAATGAGTGTGAAGAGTTTTTTTTATTCTTATTTTAGGTTTGTCGTATCATTATTATTATAGTCCGTGGCATAATAATTTTTGTCGTAATATTATTTCATTATGTAATAAATGTAAATTATATCTTTTGAATGTGCTGAGTGCTGCTGAAATAAATCATCTAGACTTTGTCGGCTAATATTCTGAGATCAAAGGCGATGCAACAATGTAAGTTATGCTGCAAATAGTAAAATGTATCACGGTTGTAAATAGGCAAACATATCATATCAAGGTTTATTTAGTATTTTTACGTATAAAAAATCTAATGTAACAATATACCACATCTGCTTAAAATGACTACAAATCCTTTTTAAAGTTGAACATAGCCAATATTCTATTAAAGATCAATTATACCATCTTCTTATACCTAGTATGACAAAAAATAGTTTAAATGTCATAAGAACTTGCAAAAAGCCATTACAAAAAGCACCGTCGCTAATTCGATGTGAAAGTGAAAACATTCTGTGATAAATAATAAATATACACTTAATTCAGTACTAGGGGTTTTAAGCAATAGCAATTCAATGTCGATTCGGAATTCGAACATAATCTACTTATAAATGAACCTTGTACGAAATATGAGTTGAGTAAGTCTATGAAATATATCATACTTACCTATTGTTTTTTGTAACTTTTATGTTGACAGATTATCTTATTCTATTTCATGAATTTAAATTAAATTAGGTAAACGGAGTAAATGATAAAGTACTTATTGCTCGTAAATATTATTACGCCATGTAACAATTTTACATTTTTGTTCGAAAGTGTCTCGAAAATGTGTTTCTTCGAAAGTAGCAAACGCACATACTTACGTGAAACAGTAGTGCGCAGTGCAGTGAGTTCTATTGATATCGAAAAATCTATTCGGCTTTTACGAATCGTTATCAATACCTAATCGTCATGCTTCCGTCCTATAGGTACACCTCGATTTGCTCCACTAAGGGACGCTGACGTCCTAAGTATAGGATCAAACCCCTAGAGGATGGCCATAGGATAGGATACTCGCAAACCCTACTTCTCAAGGAGGATACTAGTCCTTCCTCTTCACAAAAATAGTTTTTCGGCTGAACCTTTTCAGGTTTACCCTTTTAAGTTCTAAAGCTGGGGCCAACAGTAATCCATTGGAAAAAAACCAAAAATGCATAAAACCAAACGAGATTGAGTGTACGACAGGAGCCACTTTCATTCCAAAATGCATCGCGAATTTGAACTCCATTGTTATATTCCATACATAGTTCCAATTGTTTTGTGTTTACAATAGTAATGACTCACTAACACCGGATAAAAGGTATTTTACGTTGACAAAAAACCAGCGTATTATTTATTTAGTAACATGCTAACTAATGCAGGATATAGGAATCTGGCCCATTTATTTCTTTTGTTTGATCAAATTAGTCATAGGCTATGCGATACGAAATCCTGTTATGTGTTGTATAGGTTATACCTACTATATAGATGTCAGAGCAATGATTTCAGGAAGTAGGTACACTGGGCTGATAGAGTTACTATCAAATTTTCAGGCGCATTTTTTCCAATTCGTGTTTGGGCCAATGTTAGATTTACTCACTATACAAGAGAAATACCTTTGCATACTAATTTGGAAGTCTGCTTTTATAACTCCAATCCACAAAGGAGACTCCAAAAGCGAGGTAAAAAATACAGGCCGAATTCAAATGATGTATCTTTGCAGAAGTATTAGAGCGAATAATCTACATGCAGGTTTTTGTTACTTTTAAAACAGTCTTTTGGCTACTTTTACCCCCGAACAACATGGCTTCCTCAGAAATCGTTCAACGACCTCTGACTTATTGTCATTCATTGAGTATACCACATCGAATTTGGACTCGGTGGTCAAGTTGACTCAATATTTACAGACTATAGCAAATGTTTTGACCGTATTGATCACACCATTCTTCTGCAGAAATTATTTTATGTCAGAATCCACAAAAATTTATTTAGATGGTTCAAATCTTATATCAAGAATAGATCCCAGGCGGTTGTATTTAATGGATATTCTTCTGCTTGAAATCCGTAAGTACTGTGTAAATATTACCCACGTTTATAAAACATTTTTTTGAGATGAAAAAAATTATCTTAAAGCAAAACAAGGAATAGCTAGCATTTTGATAAATTATTTAAAGATTCTAATCGAGACATGTTTATTGTTTGTTCATTAGCAACTAAGATCTGATCATGGACAAAATTAAATTAGTGTAATTTTGCATTGCATTATTTCAAATAATGGATGATATGATTAAACGCGTTTTAATTGTAGCAGATAACGTCATAATTGTATAATGCCATCTATAATCAAACACGTTACATGACTTACATGAGTTGTATATTTCAGTTAGGCCATGATTTTAGGCCAGATTACAAAAGGCTTCTTAACTTTAGTGATTGTCTTTTTCTCATAAATATAAATCTATGTAGTTATATTCACGATCATTGGATCGAAAGTAACAATTTCAAGCCATACCTGCCCCACATGTGTGTCTCCATTCATACTAGGTACTGGCCACAGTCCACAGGCGTTTGTCTCTTTAGGTCCTGGCCACAATCTACCACGCTGGAAAAGTGCTGATTGACAATCTTCACACACCTTTGAGAACCTTAGACTTCCCCATTTCATGTAGGTTCTGATAATTAATTTCTTACCCGCAAATGACATTGAAACTTTGAAAGTACTTGGCTCTATGCTTAATTACTACTTAGTAATTACTTAGTATTTACTTACGTATTACAAATTAATTATCACTTGCTTCGGTGAAGGAAAACATCGTGAGGAAACCTGCACACCTGAGAGTTCTCCATAATGTTCTCAAAGGTGTGTGAAGTCTACCAATCCGCACTCGGCCAGCGTGGTAGACTATGGCCTGCACCCCTCACATTGTGAGAGGAGACCCCGAGCCCAGCAGTGGGACAATTATGGGTTGTTGCTACTTACGTATTACTATTACGTATTACTTAGTAATTTCTACTTAGGTTGAGATCTATAAAAGATGTAAAAGTAGTTACGTTGACTGATTCTTTGTTAAAACAATAGAATTAAAGCTATATAACAAACAATAACTTGTAGTCTAAGCAAAGCCTATGTACACTTTATAGATCTCAACCATCCCTAGTAACTTTACAGTTCTTATTAATAAGTAAATACTTACCAACGCTTCCGACTAACACGGAGTAGGTGAGGAACAGGCTGTAGTCGATTTCGGTGAACTTGAATTTGTATCTTGTAAACCAGTATGTCATCTGCGATTCACCTTTAATGAAATGAAATGTCTATTAATGAATGTTCTATATTAATTTGGTAGCCAGCGCTGGTCCTAGCGACCCTAGTCTATAGCGAGAGTATCTAACGACCGCTCTAGGCGGTGCGTTGTCATTTACGAGATTTTTTTTTTCAAATGTAACGGTCACACGCAATTCTTACCCGACCACGATCCATGTTACTGGGCAGAAAAATCAGTGTTATAAAATACGAATCAACGTACGGAACCCTCTTCAAACGAGTTTAACTCTACCTAACTCTTTTAACGAGTTAAACTAAAATAATTATGTTGCGCATCTCTAATCAATACTGAACTTGTGATATTGTCTTACTCTAACCTGATTGACACATAATTTTGATTTTCTAATAACTAATTATTTATTTATTAAAATTGTTGTAATTTTGATTGATATGAAATTGAAATTTTGAATATTCCAATGCATGTTTCAGTAATAGGTGTTTTGTCCCCCATAAACCCTGGTAACTAGATCTTTGTTTGATTGAATAAATATTTTACTTAATTAAAGTTCCATTAAAAGTTCAAAAATATAACATAGCAATAGCATAGACTCAACTGGTTTTATGTCAAGCAATTTAAGACTTCTAAATATTATTTTCATTTTATATCCATTCATTCGCCATGAAAAGTACTTTTTTCATATTGTTTTATACAATGCTTAAAACTTGTTTTAATCTGTGTTTTTAAACGTGTGATAAAACACCTACCTATTGGGATTAGGTACCATCAAAATTTTACAAAAAGCCGTAATTCCTGTAGGTATCTCCCGTGAATTTGAATTTTGTTTTTTAAACATATATATAACATTTTAGTTTTATATATACGAATTGCCATTAATGACTAATTCGTCAATAAGGATGTATGTTTGTGGGAACAAGCCAGTTCCAAATAGGGAACCCTAAAACTAGACAATATTGAATGATCAAGATCATTGAACTCTGCGTGCTGTATCTAAACAGTGTTTTATCAAGGAACAAGTTGATTAGAGTGCTAATTTTTGACCACTGTTACAGTTTCCGATAACTTCGCATTTGCTCTACATCCGTTATCTGTAACCCACATGCTTACAAGTCGAATATTAAATATCAACAAGCAAGCGAAATCTAACGTGGTTCAATGCGGAATAACCTAAATTTTGTAATTTTTAAAAACTAAGTTTTTTCTGTGTTTAAAAAAGGAAAGGGTATCTCCTCTCGAGGAGGCCTAGAGCATACTTCACCACGCTGCTCCGTGTGGTTTGGTGGAGGGTATTTTTAAAAGACTACTTTTAGTTGAGTCTACTTTTAGAAGACTTTATTCACCTGTGCACCCTGGTTTTTAAGTCTACTGGCCGAGGTGAATTAGTATAAGTAGACTTAATTCACCTAGTTATTAGGATAAGCTATAGGCGATATTCGTTGACGTAATCTAATTATGCAACTAGATGACCTAAGTAGGTTGTTAATATATGTTGTTAGATAGATATACTGTATATATTTTTTTATTATTTGGAAATAATTTATCTATACTAATATTATAAAGAGGAAATATTTGATTGTTTGTTTGCATTGAATAGAGGAAATATTTGATTGTTTGTTTGCATTGAATATGCTCTGAAACTACTGAACCGATTTGAAAAATTCTTTCACTGTTGCCAAACTACACTTTCTCCGGGTGACAGAGGCTATGTTATTTTTTTTACTATTTTTCCCGAAGCGAAGCAAGGGCGATTTCCTAGTCTATTATAATAAAATATATACAATGTCGCCGTGTAGCAGCATTTGAATTTAGACAAAGACTGAAATGGAAGCCTGTCATGTTCTCTTGACACAATCCCAGATGCTAGCGTAAAGACCATTATCTCGGAAAGAACAGCGTCTTTTAAACGTAATAGTAACCTGGGCTACGTGTTCAGTAGAGTGTCGTCTAATCAAACCATGGTGTCGTCTAAATAAGATGTAATTGTGATGTGTACGAAGCGTTATACGAATATGAGTTGTAACAAGATAGGAAGCTAAATTATATCCTGTAAACAAATTGTGTCATTTAACTTGGTAATCCTGTGAATATCCCGTAGAGGAACCAAATAGGACTAACGATATTATGGTATTTAGAGGGAGTCCCGTCATATAGTTTTACAAGAGGTTAGCGTAATCGAATATAATTATTGTGTCATTATTATGCACATGTCTAATTTGCAAAACTATTTATTGTAAATTGGTTTAGTGAATAGGACATTTTGCGAATTGAACTTTCTGAGAATTGGACATTTTGAGAATTGGACATTCTGAGAATAGGACATTTTGAGAATAGGACAATCCGCGAATGTGACCTTTTGCGAACGCTGGACATTTCGCGAATGGGACATTTGGCGCCTAAACCTTAATATCTACATCCTATAAACATATGCGAAATGCACCCAGGTTTTACACTGATTTAAAATTTCATTCGCGATCACCACTGATTGCATTGCACATTGCACACGACTCTTAACAGTTTTACACTGTGACTCAAGTACCATTTTATTATTTGATTTTAATGCAGAAATGTTTCGAAAATATACTGTTTTAGGGTTCTGTAGAAAAACCGGAACCCATAAACTTTCATCATATCTGTTCGTCCGCAGCATATGCCTAGCGAGACCCTTGTGTTAGAAAGCTGTTATGGTTATAAATATTTATTAGAACTACAGAAAAGTAGAATCAAATATATATTTTTTTGCATACTTCATAGTAAGGAGTATCGCTGAAAAGGTTTTTCAAATATAATGGGTTCTGCAAATACTATTTTTCAATACAGGGTCCTTTTGAGAAATATTCGCCATTAAAGGGCCAATGTCCTCATGATTTTACAAGTAAATCAATTCTTCTAAAAAATAACCGACTTCAAAATTATGGATAACATAGAAACTACTCGTCAGATCTCGCTTAGTGTGACAATCGTTGGGTACTTTACCCTATAATTACAGTATAATAATAATAATTATTATTATTATTTCAAGTAACTATGACTCATATTTGTTAGTATTACATAAATTATAATCTTTAGTATAAACAAAAACTTTTTTTATTAGGCCTGATTTATTGCTCAAAATTTTTCAGTTCAAAAAATTGTCCTATTCATGGCACCTCTCTTATATACTACCGGTACAAGTACAACCAAGCAAATGGCCTCTCAATGCACCTATTGGTTAACCATATTAATCTTTATTGGAAACAGATGCTTATAAAATGTTTTTAGTAAGCAATACATAGGTACAGGGTTATAGGTTAAGTCGACCTACATAGATAAAGACGTTATTAATCAGGTCGTTACTGATGGGTTTAAGATAAGGTGACATAATAGACAGATTCGATGTTACACCAAAATAAATTAATAAGGTGAATTAAGTATACTATTTAATTTACTAGTCGAGCAGTAGCTCGCGTTTAGCGTGCCTTAGGGATTATTTATGCTACACCGAGCCGGTCACGAGCAATTTCACTAACATTTTAGGGATCATTTAAGCTACACCGAGCCGGGCACGAGCCGTGCCTACACGGACGTCGCATTATGTTTAATAGATGATGCATATGTTTAGTACTTAATAGTTGATGATTTTTCGTATTTTTCCTGAACGTTGATAGATTTATAATATTTCTCGTTCATAATTTAATGCCTGCAGGAATAATATGATCAAAGGTGGAGTTTAAGTTTGTGTTTGTGTTAAACAAAACTAGTATAAATTAAAAAAAAATAACAAACCCGACTGACCAAAAAATCAATAAAACGATTTTGTAGTTACATATGTAATACCTACCTTTTTGAAATTCTTATGGTGATCTCTTTAATTTAATACCCATTTATTCGATTTATTTTTATTAACCGAATTCAAAAAAAGGAGGAGGTTCTCAATTCGACTGTATATTTTTTTTATGTTTGTTACCTCAGAACTTTGGACTGGATGAACCGATTTGGATGATTTTTGTTTTAATTGAAAGCTGGTGCTTGTCGTGTGGCCCCACATAAATTTGAGCGAGATCTGACAACGGTCTGTCATTGTAAGTCGGTTATTTATTTGTTAAAATGTTAGATTATTTTTTGACTATTGTCCTCCGAAGCATGGAAACGTACTAAAAATTTTTGCCACTAGCTAGCTACCGTAAGAGAGCCTCCTCAAGAGGAGAGACCTGTGCCCAGTAGTGGGCCATTAATGGATTGAAGCCAGCCATTACCTTACCGACTGCACCTACTGTTGCTAAACTCGGTCGATCACTTAGGCTGGTCATACACGATTAAGTGTAGGTACTTGAGAAGTTTGCAGTTTGACTCGACGCGAAATCCAATTTGCATGAGACAGCTATATAGATTAAGAGCCCAGGGCCGCCAGACATCACTTATTTTCTGACGGATGAAATGTGGACGATTGAGTAGCGTTAGTATGTACTATGATCGTATGCCTACTTGCTAGCTTGGAAAAACGGCCAATTTCCAGGTATCAGGTGATCAAGGTACAAAAAAATCATTACTAAGTTCACGTATTTTCTCATGGCTGATTTTCACGTATGTTCTAGATAATATAGTTAGAAATAAGTTGTCAATACTCCCAGACACATTCCGTGGGCCATTTTGCTTTACAGACACCTTGAACCTGCCAGAATAATGAGTTAAGTTCACGTATATTCTGACGCTCCATTTTTATATATGTTATGTATATCTGTCCAGGAAAGGTATGAAGGGAAAAGGAATCATGTGTTGCCCTTACCAAAGTTCACTGACCCACCCACCAGCTGATCGCGGCACTGCGGCGCGGCGTCGAGTGTTTGTACACGGTGTCCACCCACAGAGATATTAAAATTAATTTAGGGGATGATTGGCCTCTTGGATCTGTCTGTCTTCTTGTCAAAGGTTTTAAAATAGTTGTCTGGAGAACATATATAAAAATGGAGCGTCAGAAAATACGTGAACGTAACTCATTATTTTGGCAGGTTCAAGGTGTCTGTAAAGCAAAATGGCCCACGGAATGTGTCTGGGAGTATTGACAACTTATTTCTAACTATATTATCTAGAACATACGTGAAAATCAGCCATGAGAAAATACGTGAACTTAGTAATGATTTTTTTGTACCTTGATCACCTGATACCTGGAAATTGGCCGTTTTTCCAAGCTAGCAAGTAGGCATACGATCATAGTACATACTAACACTACTCAATCGTCCACATTTCATCCGTCAGAAAATAAGTGATGTCTGGCGGTCCTGGGCTCTCCACCTAATATAGCCAGATAGCAATACCATGACGACAGGCCGTCAAGTTTACTGGATGCCGCGTCAAGTCCGCTGCAAGCTTGACAAATATACTTGATCGTGTTTATGTACCTACATTCATGACATTCGCTGCTGAGCGCTGCATATGACAATAATTATGTACATTTATATGAGTACATGTTTAAAGTAGATAACAGCTCCAAATGACAATTTATTATGATTTTGACATGTGGCGGAAAGTGGTTTTGTAAAAAATTTCAAATTTTTTTCAAGGAATAACTACCGTACTTTAATGGCAATAGTGATGCGCAGTTCTTCACAAAACTACTGAATACCTCCCTTTAATACGGTTTTCGTATAGATCCCTATTTTTGTTAAATAAAATATAGCCCATGTTACTCAGAAACAGTAGAAGCATACAAACACTCATACCAACATATTGTATTGGAGAAATAATTTTAAAATCGGTACAGTAGTTTTTGAGTTTATCCATTAGGAACAAACAAACAATAAAAACATTCATCTTTTTGATGTTAGTTAGCTATATCGAAATATATTATTGTATGTCATGGAATTAAGTTTGTATTTATAATATTTTACTCTTGGAGTGAATACTCTGTCGCCGAGACACGGAGTGTTCAAGTTTAAATTGCATGGAGCTTAATAAATTATTTTATTAATATTTTGCTAATAATTTTATATGAATACTTTATTAATTTATTGATATAACTGTCGCTTATGTTGCGACTAAGAGACTTAAAAAAACATATTTGGAACTAGCAATCTACCCGCGGCCCTGCCTGCATTTTTTTTTATAATAAGTACTCTATGTCCAATTCCATATTGTGGTCTATCTGTGTCTAAATTTCATCAAAATCCGTTCAGTAGTTTTTTGCGTGAAAAAGTAACAAAAACTTATACAAACATTCATCTATACTAATATTATAAAGAGGAAAGATTTGATTGTTTGTTTGCATTAAATAGGCTCCGAAACTACCGAACCGATTTGAAAAATTCGGTCACTGTTGGGAAGCTACACTATCCCCGGGTGACATAGGCTATTTTTTTTTACTATTTTTCCCGAAGCGAAGCGAGGGTGATTTCCTAGTATTTTATAATATTAGTAAGATGAGTACGATGATACGGGTCCTCGCTTATTTTCAGCTGACAATACATCAGTAATACCATTGCAGCATTGTTACTTAAGTCCATGATAATGAATAATGACGAAGACCTACCAAACACATGGCTCGCCTGCACGTCAGGTGTTTATTTCAACGGTTTTTATACTAAAACCGTAAAATATTTCCTAAAAACAGACTATAAGCGAAATGTAGAAGCGTTTTAATTCAATAGTAGTGTTTCTTTATTATTTTGTAAGCAAAAACTATTTAACTAAATATAATTATTAAAACTTCTGTCTCTATTTAATTTTTTTATTGAACTTGACATTGCAAAGTGACCCCGAACTTAATAACTGTACAATATACTTAAGTAGATCTCGTGAAAAGTGGATTTCTGCGTGACAAATTGTTGCACTCGACTAATTGTCACAATCCTATTTGATAATATTATGTAATACGTAATTAGTCACGTTGTTATGACGTGATGTGCCATAAAGAAATTGATTGAATTTAGCTATCCATATATGGTGATAAATCACGTATTATGTTCTTTGACGACCCGTGTGGCGCAATGGTTACCATGCTGGATCGCTGCGCCAAGGGTCTGGGTTCGATTCCCAGCGGGCGGAAGTTTGAATGATGAGTTTGAAGTTCTATGTGTGTGTGTGCGTGTGTGTGTGTGCGCGTGTGCGTGTGTGTGTGTGTGTGTGTGTGTGTGTGTGTGTGCGTGCGTGCGTGTGTGTGTGTGTGTGTGTGTGTGTGTGCGTGTGTTCTTGTCTATGTTTGTTGTCTATATCTCATGGGTGCATGAAAGAAAAAGTAGGTGCATAGTAAACACTAAACACGTTTGTTATCAATAATTAATTTCACTATCATTTTCTATTTTTTTATGTGGTGTTTTTTATAAACACCACAATTTTACTAAAGGACACAATTTTAAGTAAGTACACAATAAGATATTGGTACTCGCGATATCCATACTAATATTATAAAGAGGAAAGATTTGATTGTTTGCATTGAATTATTAGGCTCCGAAACTACCGAACAGATTTGAAAAATTCTTTCACTGTTGGGAAACTACACTATCCCCAGGTGACATAGGCTATATTATATTTTTATTTTACTATTTTTCCCGAAGCGAAGCGAGGGCGATTTCCTAGTATAAGATATTTTGTACGCAGTTATCTCGACCCAGTTGCATGGATCGTGGTCATGGCTAAGATATATGGTAAGTATAAAGGTAAGTAAGTAATATGTTATTAAAAATGTATTCAGTCACTATGGGTTAAGTTTAAAATCATGAACCTAGTTGGTGGTTGGTTTGGTAGTAAAGTTGATGACGGTTGGCGAAATATCTATACATATTAATAAAATTGAAGAGTTTGTCTGTGATTTCGAGATAAATGATTTTTTCAAGTTGCAAATCGTTACTTGCACGATACCAACACCGGAAAATGAGTTTTTAAAATTTTTGTCTGTCTGTCTGTTTGTTTGTCTCCGCTAATCTCCGAAACCACTGAACGAATTTTAACAACAGTTTTACTAGGATATTGCAAAGTGTTCAACTTAACAACTAAGCAATTGTTTAGGGTTCCATACTAAAGGGTTCCTTAGGGATAGTTTGTATGAAAAAATAAAAAAATATCAGCCGATTTGATTTAAACTTTTAAAAACGTATTCTCCGTACAAAAAGAGTTATACATGCATTTCTTAGATTTTACTTATATTGCATGGAAAGGCCATAAAATGCATTTAAAGGTTATTTTTTTCATTAATTCAAATCCCTATTACTGAGTGGATATCTATTTTTGTATTTTGTTTTTAAGAGCATATTGTTTGCGTATCTATGACCTCCAATACAATTTCAGCATTTTATAAATTTCATCTGGGAAGTGGTAGAAAAACGCAAATTAAGTCTGTATGAGTAACCGATATCAAATAAATTAATTGATTACTATCTTGGCAACTAGATGGCTCTGTATGTGTTGATTCACGCCAACGCCTTTAATACATACACCTTTAATATATAATATAATTAGTATGTCTGTCTGTGATTTCGAAATAACTGCATTTTTCATGTTATAAATCGTTACTAGCATGATATCAAAACCGAAAAATAAGTTTTTAATTTTTGTTTGTCTGTTTGTTTGTCTTCATTAATCTCTGAAGCTACTGAATGGATTTCAACAGGACTTTACTACAACATCGAGTCTTCAACTTAAATTATGGGCAATTTTTTAGGGTTACAAAACAAAGCGAGAAAATAAAATATGAGTCGATTTATTTTAAACATACAAAAACCTTTTCTTCACACAAATTGAGGCATAGGTACATACATTACCTACTTAGTTTTATTTATATTTTGCGAGGTGGAGCCAAAGCGAGTACTTATTGTTTTACAAATTTACAATAATTCAAATACACATAAATATAACTGAAGTGAATGTCTGTGATTTCGAAATAAATGATTTTTTAAGTTGTAAATCTATACTTTCACGATACCAAAACACAGAAACGAGTTTTTAATTTGTTTTAAACTTACAAAAACCTTTTCTTCACACAAAATAAGGCATACATGCATTTCTTAGTTTATTTGCATTTCGCAAGATGGAGCTAGAATACGGCACTGAAATATTTTTTACTAAATATCTATTTTTATATTCACTTTTTTAAAATCATTAATTGCATATTATGGCCTCCAACGTTTTAGCATTTTTTTGTATTTTACCCTGAAAGGGGTTGAAAATCATAATTTGGTGTTGTACAAATAGTAGACATTGAACAAATTGAATAATTGATCATAAAATACATAAATCCACTAAATAAAACGTATTGCGTCGTGTTAAATCAAGCTTAGGATTGTTCTTTGAAATAACTAAGTGTTCCGTCATTTTTAGAGTTCCGTAGTAGTGATGCATAAGTGTATCAGTGATACCTATATGAATAAAATATTTTGACTTTGACTTTGATGTTGTAGTTCTGTTATAATGCAGTCCTGAGGAACATCGTGTTGAGAGTGCAGAGTGCTGAATTTTCTCATTTTCTGTGAAGCAATATCTTCCTTTTGCCGAATTATTGATTTGCCAAAACTACAATGTAATAAATGCGAAAATGTGTTGCTCCTTTATTACCATTCTCATATAACTCATCGAATTAACCTTAACTCTCTCTCATCGCTGAACCAATCTTGATGTGTTTTGGTATAGACATAGATTGTACCTTGGAGAACGATATAAGACTATTTCTTTTTTAACGTGATAACGTTTATAAAGACGATGAGCCTGAGAGGCATTCACGAAAACCGAGTAACGTCACGGAAGCGCGCGCAGCATTAGAGAGAGAGGCACGCTAGACCGGCCGTCTCTCTCCCACTCAAGCGTAATCGGTCCGCTTGGAAGAAAATCTACAATAGCGTCATCTCTGTTTATAGGTATGAACTACTTGAAAGAACTTTACACAGTACATCGACTCGGACTTTAGTTGTAGTCAAGAAAATCACAGATGTCGCGCAGCTCCTGATATTTAAAACGATTTAAACCAAATTTTCAACTCAAATATGTTTAAAATCGTATAGTTAGTATGAAATTTAATATTATAATCTAGCTAGATACGCGGGTCGCGGTGGCGCGTCAAGCCATGTTCAAGCTGACACAACTGGCGAGTAGCACCGCGGCTCCGTGCGTAGGGCTTCCATTACGTTCTTACATTACATTATTTATATCATAAATTATTCTTCTACGAAATAGACGTTATCACGTAAAACCATTGTCCGTAAACCGACTTTACAGACAACAAATTTTTTTTAAAGTCTGGGTACCTAATGTGAAATACTGATGGATCAGCAAACATCATCATACAATTTATTTATTCAATGTAATTTAAGTACTAAGGGTTAAGTAGGAAACACAAAATTTAGAAAATAATATGATGAAATAATAATAATAAGTAAAAGCAACCGGCGCAGTGCGAACTAGGGTTGTTGAACCTAACTTAACTGTTTAGTTAAACCTAACATAGTTGTGTAACGAAAAGATAAACGGAACAAATTTAACTTTGCCGTTGAAAAACTGTTGTCCCCATATATGTATCGATATGGGTCCCGATCAAATTACCAAGTTCTGCAAATAGGTTTAAAATTATTTTTTTGTGATACTTACAAATTCACAGTTTTAAGATTTTTTATTTAACCTACGTTTTACCTAAGACATTCCTTCTAGCCAAATGTTTTTTGATTGCGTTGAGGATACAGAATATTATATGTTTTCACAGCTCCTAGGGATTGCAGACCTGAGTGTTGGATTAATTTTAATTTGTTACCTTCACACGTTCCTGAGAAAAAAGGTCTTGAAATACAAACAGACAGACGGGCAATGGAGTAAGTGATCTTAAGGGAACCGTGTTTTTTCTTTCGAGGTAATGAACCCTAAAAATATCGAATCGTTATTTCGAGTATTGACCTTTCATAGTAACGCTGTTCTAATGAGCGATCATGCTGCTTTAAAAGTATGTTATGTAAGTTAACCAAAGCACCTAAGATTTTTTCCGAAGCGAAGCGAGGGCGATTGCTAGTCTTATAATAAAATATCCTTTTAACTTCCGGGGCAGACCGGGCAAATATTAAAATTACAGATACATAATCTTAATATATATAAATTACGTGTTACGTTGTTTGTCCGCGATGAACTCCTAAACTACTTAACCGATTTTAATCAAATTTGCACATCGTGTGCAGTTTGATCCAACTTGAAAGATAGGATAGCTTACATCTCAATTTATAGTCGCAATATTATACATAATTTCCGCGTGCGAAGCTGCGGGCAACAGCTAGTTATATGTTTGAAGCGCTCATAGCCCGGCGCCGCGGTTCCCTATTCTATTTCGTATGTAATCACTTTATTAAGAACTTTATTTTTGTAAGCAACCGGCTGGGGGCTTGAGTGCCAGTTCTTTCTTTCTTTTTCTTCTCTCTTTCTTGGCCGGCAATCGTTCTTTCATACAAATATTATTTTACATATTATTATTTTCTCTATTCTCTCTTAACATCGAACGTTATGACATAAAATTATATGGAAAACCTTTTTGTACCAAATATTAATAATTAGGTCGTGGCGGCTTGTGACGATCCTAACTGATCGGCCGATTTAGGCTTCCCGCCCACGTCCGATAGTCGGTGACCGATTTTTGTACCGACTGTCAGTGAGACAGTTTTATTTCTGACCGACTTTTTGTAGGACGTGTGCGTTGCACCATTGCTATCAGTACGTTCTATTTTTCTCCTACAAAAAATCGGTCACCGATTATCGGACGTGGGCGGGAAGCCTTAAGTAACAGCGGGCGCGGTCGGTAGTTGGATGGGTAACCGCTAGTGGCAAATATTTTCTTGAGCGTTTCCGTGCTTCAGAGGGAACGTAACGTCGTCGGTCCTGATTGTCATCGTAAGATAACAGATACTGAGAGATTGAAATTTACCATCGACAAAGGAAATGTGTAGTGAATATCACCTGAATCACATAAATCCTATACGTATGACAGGGTCACAGGTCAGTAAACAACAAATTATATTATCTGTATGGATGGATATACATCTATATGAATTGATGGATGCTAAACTTAGTTCACTTAAACAAAGCCTAGTTACTATTTCTATACAAAGAGCCGATCAAAGAGTACATAGTTCAAATGTTATCAGTTTTATTATTAACTTGTACCTACTTAAGCGTGTATTGCACGTGACTTATTGTAAATAAAAAGTAAATAAATCTTTGTTTATTTTTATAGATATTAAATAAAGCAGACAGGTCTGCATGCAGTTATTTTTATCGATGGTTATGAAGTTGTTGTTGATGTATTGTATGATACGAAGGTATATAAGCAGATAATGGCTTTAAATTATTCAAAACAACAACTATTCCATCACAATTCAGATAAAACCTTTATATCCCCCTTTAAGAAATTTTCACGCAAGTGCTTCTTCTTGAAAAATAATAGCAGAAAGCAAAAATTTAATGTAATATTATTATGTCATACATATTATCAAAATATAGTATAAATAGTGGAAACCGGAAAATCGCTGGATTCAGAGGGTCGCAACTCGCAATCCAAGACCGGTCGGTGTGGCATCAATTAGGGGAAGCGTATTTCTAGCAGTGACTTTAAAAGGTTGATAGATTAATCTATCTATAAAGATAGACTTGTGAAATAACTCTTTGACAATATGAAGAACAGTTGAAATTGGACCACAGAGCGGAAGTATAAAACATAGGCAACTAAATTAAAATCGGTTCATCCGTTCCAGAGCTCTGATGACAGTAGATAGAATAAAACAGAGTTACAGACACACGTCAAACTTATCACCTCATTTTTAAGTCGGGGGTTAAGGTTATAAGGATAAATGTCTATATACATATCTTTTAATTAACCTTATGTGGTTGTGATGCATAAGCATAACTCAACATCAAACCGCAAAACGAATTTACATTTGGTCATAAAATGAAAGTAAAATCCACCGATCCGGTAACTCGATTTACGACATTATTATATCGCTCCAATCGTTCTACAACAAGACACTTTAACACAACACAAAGAACATTGTCAATAATAATAATTCTGTTATCAATAATAATAAATAAATATACTTTACCTAAAACTGGTCCAACGATGAACATGTAGGCAAACATGATTAATATTATTTGGAGACGACACGACCCTTCCCGTGATTTGAACGCGACGTTCATTGTCGAAACGAGATCCCTCACAGAGAATAATGAACATAATGAGTCAGATTCTTCACCGTCAACAGTCTTCTTCTTCCTCTGCTTCAGTCTTAAGAGGATGTAAACAAAACCGGTCATATAGAAAACGCAAGCAACGATAAACACACCATAGTACCCGAACCGTTTCGTCATTATACCACTGAGGGCAAGCCCTATTGGCCTTGTGAGTGTAAGTATTGCTGTGATTATCCCTAAACGAAAAGTCCGCTCAGATTCACTTGTAATATCAGTCATGTAACTGTACACAGCACTGGTCATCGCCACACGACCCCCAGCAAGGGCTGGAGGCAAACCTTCGATCAATGCCGTCTCGTTTAAACCCACTTGGAAGAAAAATACTGTGCTCAGTATTATGCCTAGAGTTGAAATCAATTTTCCAAGGATAGGAAACACCATGAATGCTTTGCGATTCCCGGTTCGATCGCTCCATGCTCCTATGAATAGAGCAAGTACACCTGGTAGGGCTGTCTGTAGAGGAAAACTCCAGGCGGTCATGCCCGCTACCATCGTTTGCACACTCTTCTCTTGTTCCGTGTAATTGTGGGTCCGACCCTGCATTATATGTAAGCAGGTCTGTTCGTCGTATTGCAAGTTCACAAGACATGATTTTTCTAAGCACAAATTTTGTACAGCTAATCCCGCAAGTACACTCGGTAATATGTAGCAGATAACGTATGGTTCCACAGTGATTTTCGATCTAATTGCCCATGAGTCTTTGATGAATTCTTTCAATCTCAAACTCAATTTGGCCTCCTTCTTTTTTACATCAGTGTATGATTTGTTGCACTTGCATGAATCTACGGTCACAATTTTTTCCCCGGGCACTTCGACCCGCAACGTCATCTTGATAAAGCGACCACCTTAGAGTTCATTTGTTTTTGGCAAATTTTTGGAAAACTTTTTTTTTGAAAAAAAAATTAAATTGAAAAGATTTGTTTTTATTATCGTCGTTGCGTTCGATTGGTTGCGCGTGCGCCGGCGTATTGTTCGAGAGTTACGTAGCGGGTGTTGCGGTCGGCTTCGAGTCGACTACTGGCTATCAACTGAGGTTACTGCGAGTGTTTAATTTGTACTTTAACATGTTATCACGTGGCTCCCCTAAAATCTCCTTGTTATGTGAGAGAACTTCAAACACAATAGCCGTATCAGAACGTAGTAAAATGTAACTAACGTCACCTTGAGAAGTACGCAAATTCAAATCCCTAAGATTACTTTTCTTGACGCTGTACCGAATATTCTTATTTATTTTCTTAACAGTTTTATTAATTACTGTATCGTTATTAATTATCTATAATGTAAACATACAGATAAAAAATTTACTATCGCATTGCAATTGCAATATTTGAAAGTAATAATTACCTACTTTGGTAATTTTTTATGATAAAAATACCTGACCAATAATTAGAAATGTTGTAGCTAACATTATATCATAACACTTCAAAATGAGGCTTAAATAAATATTAGTATTTATTTTGACTTTAGTCAAAACAATAACACAAAATTAGGTCATATAATTTCAAATGAATTTTTCAGTACACAGAATGTTTTTTGTTTCAACAACAGAGAGTGCGTTGACTCTACCGAAAATAGCTCGTCGTCTACACTAACAAATCAAGAGTTGAATTTTCTTTGAGATATTTTTGTAAAATAGAACAGTAAAGTAGGACGAAGTCATTCAACACTAAGCAACGTGGATTATGACCTTAACCCTTACTCGAAACGTGCTTAGAAGTGATATTGAACTTAAGGTGTTTTCAAAAGTAACATTATTTAAATAAATAATAGATAGTGTGATTATTATTTTAGCTTATAATTTAAATTGTATAGACTAAAATAAATATTTTAGTCCATTTTACTAAAATAAATATTTTAGTCTATACAATTTAAATTATAAGCTAAAATAATAATAACATAATTATAACATGGTTGAGAAAAAGTAAAAACTATACAGAAGTTTGTTAGTACTTAGTGCTAAACAAAAATCATTGCCAGTCAACTGTTATGGAGCTAAAGAGTCATGAGTCATATACCCTATATGACTCATATGCCGTATATGACTCATATGCCGTATATAACTCATATGCCGTAGGTATATGATCGTTTTAAAAATAAAATTCTTTAACACACTAATTTATATACCATTAAATATGCTTTGTTCACTTCCATGTTTCACATGCAATCGCAAAGTTTTACGAAGTGTTGATTTAAGAAAAACTATTCCGCATTCACTTTAGCATTCAAAACCGTATGCACAGACGTAGCCATGCGTTTTTTACTAGTTAATTAGGTGTCATTATTCAATGATAACAGAACGTCACGTAATAATAACGTCCCAATTTTTCCCTTAATGTCGGTCAAGATGAATATTGTGTAATATGTAATTGGATGCCATTGACAATGATCATAGCTATGAATGGGTCCACAATCAAAAAGCAATTTTTATTCCAAGGTTCTAATCAAAATCGTACACCTTACAATTTGGATTTAAGGCTGTTTTATAATGTCTAAACAGTCAAACATTCAAGCAGAGAGATGTACTCGTATAGTCTGTGTCAAAAGTACTACTTAGTCATTGGAGTTCTGTCACTTAGGAATTGCATTCATGATATCTGTCAATGTTGGTTGGTTGGAAGAAAACGCTGTTAGAAAAAATAAGCTCGCCTATTGTACCATTTTAAGTGTAATAATTTGTTTTAATGTCATTTCAATGATGACATGACAATGAAATATTGTAATTTACAAATACCACGTGCTTTTGAGGATTTTTATTAAATATATTTAAATTAAATATAAATGATGTCCATGGGTGACGACAGCCACTTACCATCAGGTGGATCGTCAGCTCGTTTGCCGGCTATTTCCATAAAAAAAGAAAAAAAAATTTGATCGTGTTAATTTTAAACTGTTAAAGATATTCTCCAAATGTAACTTACTCCAAGTGTTTTTAGTCATAATACTAATCATAGTTTATGCCCGTAAGGTAATAAAAAAATGGCATATAACCCAGCTAGAACCAGGCTACATCCAATAATTTACTTGACGATTTTGCCTCATCAGTTTGTCAGTAGAACAGGCCAACAGTTGGCTTAAACTTAACATTTAAAAATGGATGAGAATCACTTCACTTATTGTTACTTACGAAATTTCTTGCTCTACATATTTCTACTCGTAACAAAAACTTTCGGAAGTAGTGAACGTAAAACCTACAGTAGATTTTACGTTCACATACATTCCAAAATACTCTTTATCTGTTTGAAATTACAGCCTCTGATGTCTCGGCGCAATAACACTATCGCCTGAATTGACATAAAAAATCATAGGTAAAGACCCATCATACATCTCAGGTTAAATAATATGTTTTGCATTATAATATGGCTGCAATTGTCAACTGGCATGCATTATAAACTGGTATAATAACGGTTACATAAAAGGCACCTCCTGTTACCTCGATTATGTATTGTGTCTAACATACTACTATAAAGAATATTAATGTTAATACTAACTTAAGTTATAAAACTAATAATTACTTGTGTAACGAGCTATCCAATGATGGAGCGAACAGAGTACATTTTAAATTTAACCTGCTCGGTTATCGGAGAAAAAAACCGCAAATTTTTTCACACCACGTAATATCTCGATAGTATCTAATTGATTAGTGTATTGTCATTAAATAACTATTTATTTCTCTCTTTCGTTTGGTACGTTCTAATAGTCAGAGTGGCAACAGAATGTTTCGATATCGTTATCTCCAGTGTTTGTAATAGAGGAATATATATTTTGTAATGTTGGAAAGTGTTATAGAATTTCTTAAGAGATTATATATTATACGTTATTATATTGTTAGACGGTAAAGACAGTATATAGCTATCCTTTATCTGTTATTAAAATGTTACTAGGCAAATTTTTGAGGCACTCAATTCATAGCCCGGCGGCTTGTGTCGAAAAATACCCCTGCACCCAATGATATTATAAGTAAAAGAAACATGTTAGCCTGCACCGCTGTCGGCTTTTACCCAGGGCGGCGCGGTCGCACATGTCTCGGTCTTGTGACCTTTTGCAAGTTCAGAAAAAAATACGAGCCTTGAGTAGGTTTACCATAATAAAGGAATTTTCCTGAGATGTCCGGTATAGCTCTATTTCAACACCAATGAGGAGGATTTCTCTATAGAAATGGTAGATATACCTACCTAATGGTATAAAATAGTATCATCTAATAAGAGGATAGAAAAATTTTGATATTCCCAGAAACTATTATAAATAGAATAGGAGTGTTTTAGAAAATAAAAATGAAAATTATAATATTAATTCAACAGTTTAATCACAAAAAAATAAAAAAATAAATAGTTAGATATTTTTAATGTCTGCCGATGGTACCTATAAATGTAAATAAATAATATAATTATAAAAAGAAAATTAAATAGTCAGTCACGCATTTTGCCAGTAAGCTCATTTTTAAATCAGGTAACTCTACTCATTAAAAGAGAATGAAATCCTTTCTTTCCTTGTACATTTTTAGCAGGTCATTTGCCTTTTGGTGTCAACGACCACTTTTCAGCAGAAAATTGTTATGATAAAAACATTTCCAACAAATGGTAGTAAAATGGTATGTAGTATGTCCACTCGAGTTCATCCATCCATTCATCCATCAGCTCTTGGAGGTCCACTGTTGGATATAGGCCTCCTCTAACTTGCGCCACACTAACCGGTCCTGAGCCTTCTGAATCCAGCGGATACCCGCTGTCTTTCTTCGTCGGTCCATCTGGTCGGGGAGCGTTCTATATTCCATTTTCCGAGACGTGGGCACCATTTGAGTCCATTCGAGTATGGTAAAATAATGTTTTGTCGGGGTAACCAGGACCAACGGTTTTACGTTGTCGTCGTGTGGAACTTTGCCTGTAACAGTCACCCATCCAACTACCGACCGCGTGGTCGGTAATAGCGATATTGCTTGACTCGGCTGATCATTTAGGATCGTCACAAGTCGCCGGACTAAGAAGTTGCAAATTGGCTGATTGCCACAGGATTTTAGGCCCAGTTAGTTAAGGATCTCCTATCGATGCGTTCTTAAGTGTCCATTCACTACTTTCACTAGAGTCCGACCGAAACAGATTTTTAAGCCGAAACTGAAACCGAAACCGTACTTTCGGCCTTAGTTCCAGTTTCGGCCGAAACCGAAACCGAAACTTACATATAATACATATGAAGAAATAGGTATAAGCATAATTTAAAAACTATCTGTTACATACGGAAACATACGTATCTTCGCATACGGAAATCATGTTTTACCTTATTTGTACCTCTTGCATAAAAATAAATAAAAAACAGTGAATTTATTTTGTAGAGATTTTTTTTATATTTGGGAATTTATATACTAAAACCCACAATACAACCACATAGGATTCCTCCAGAAATGGGTTTTGAAAAATAAATAATATTCACATTAATTTGTATTTTTTCTTTTTCATACAAAATTTTTAAAAACTGAAATACACATAATTATTATTCTATCAATTTATGTAAGGAACCTGTGTTGCAAGTTGGAAGCAAATTGGTTGAAGATTTAGAAATATTTCATACAAACTTTTATCCCGTTTTCCTGGGAAACCTTTTAATTTTCCGGGATAAAAGTCTAAAATATTCCATACAAACTTTTATCCTGTTTTCCTGGGAAACCTTTTAATTTTCCGGGATAAAAGTTGTATAAAATATGACCCAAGGTATAAGTAACAACTTTACTAAATATCATCGAAATCCGTTCAGGAGTTTTCATGTGATGCCCGGACAGACAAACAGACAGACAGACACTTGAGTTTTATTATAATATAGATGTTATTTTATACGTGTTGCAATCTAGCGTGTTTGTGTACCGATTGAAATAAAATGAACACTAAATGACACTCAAATGACACTCATTTTACTAAAATACATCAGTGAAAACCGTATCGAAATCAACTAAGCATATTTTGAGATTAGCCGGAACAAACGCACAGACAAACAGACGCCAATTCTAAAAATCATTCGCATGGTATCTATTGGTGTTTTGGTATGACCTAAGGTTTCGGCAAAATTTTGCCAGAAACGAAACTAAGGCCGAAACCAGATTTTTTTTGGCCGAAACTGGCCGAAACTGAAACCGAAAGTTCGGTCGGTCTCTATTATTCACACGTGCGACATCGAAACGACAAAATGACGCAAGCATTGATTACGTATGATGTTAATATTATCGCAGTGACATTTTTACACCTGTGAAAAAAGTTAATGTACATATTGTCCATGGGGTTTTTATGAATTAAAACTTGCCAAAAATAGCTTAGATATACCTCTTTTAAAGATTTCCCTTCGGCATTGAAAGTAATATTATATTAAAATCTCCATTGTAATATTTTTGGAGTCAGTAATGACTCCATTAAACGGCGTTGAATGAAACGGAGATTTGAAAATTTCCAATAATGATCACGAAAATATTCTTTAATTAATTGTTATAGAGATTTAAGTCTATCCTACAAATATTATAAAATTTGGTGAGTTGGTTTAAGTAGATATATGATAAAAGGTGTAGAAAGGTCGGTTTTATGAATTTATTACAATACTAGCAATCGCCCTCGCTTCGCTTCGGAAAAAATCTTAGGTGATTTAGTTAACTTACATAACATACTCTTAAAGAAGCATGATCGCTCATTAGAACAACGTTACTATGAAAGGTCAATACTCGAAATAACGATTCGATATTTTTAGGGTTCATTACCTCGAAAGAAAAAACACGTTTTCCTTATGATCACTTACTCCATTGCCCGTCTGTCTGTTTTTATTTCAAGACCTTTTTTCTCAGGAACGTGTGAAGGTAACAAATTAAAATTAATCCAACACTCAGGTCTGCAATCCCTAGGAGCTGTGAAAACATATAATATTCTATATCCTCAACGCAATCAAAAAACATTCGGCTAGAAGGAATGTCTTAGGTAAAACGTAGGTTAAATAAAAAATCTTAAAACTGTGAATTTGTAAGTATCACAAAAAAATAATTTTAAACCTATTTGCAGAACTTGGTAATTTGATCGGGACCCATATCGATACATTGTGGGGACAACAGTTTTTCAACGGCAAAGTTAAATTTCTTCCGTTTATCTTTTCGTTACACAACTATGTTAGGTTTTACTAAACAGTTAAGTTAGGTTCAACAACCCTAGTTCGCACTGCGCCGGTTGCTTTTACTTATTATTATTATTTCATCATATTATTTTCTAAATGTTGTGTTTCCTACTTAACCCTTAGTACTTAAACTACATTGAATAAATGAATTGTATGATGATGTTTGCTGATCCATCAGTATTTCACATTAGGTACCCAGACTTTAAAAAAAGAAATAGTCTTATATCATTCTCCAAGGTACAATCTATGTCTATACCAAAACACATCAAGATTGGTTCAGCGATGAGAGAGAGTTAAGGTTAATTCGATGAGTTATATGAGAATGGAAATAAAGGAGCAACACATTTTCGCATTTGTTACATTGTAGTTTTGGCAAATCAATAATTCGGCATAGGGAAGATATTGCTTCACAGAAAATGAGAAAATTCAGCACTCTGCACTCTCAACACGATGTTCCTCAGGACTGCATTATAACAGAACTACAACATCACTACTACGGAACTCTAAAAATGACGGAACACTTAGTTATTTCAAAGAACAATCCTAAGCTTGATTTAACACGCTGCAATACGTTTTATTTAGTGGATTTATGTATTTTATGATCAATTATTCAATTTGTTCAATGTCTACTATTTGTACACCACTAAATTACGATTTTCAACCCCTTCCAGGGTGAAATACAAAAAAAATGCTAAAACGTTGGAGGCGATAATACGCAATTAATGATTTTAAAAAAGTGAATATAAAAATAGATATTTAGTAAAAAATACTTCAGTGCCGTATTCTAGCTCCATCTTGCGAAATACAAATAAACTAAGAAATGCATGTATGCCTTATTTTGTGCGAAGAAAAGGTTTTTGTAAGTTTAAAATAAATTAAAAACTCGTTTCTCGGTTTTGGTATCGTGAAAGTATACATTTACAACTTAAAAAATCATTTATTTCGAAATCACAGACATTCACTTTAGTTATATTTATGTGTATTTGAATTATTGTAAATTTGTAAAAAATTAAGTACTCGCTTTGGCTCCACCTCGCAGAATATAAAAAAAAACTAAGAAATGTATGTACCTATGCCTCAATTTGTGTGAAGAAAAGGTTTTTGTATGTTTAAAACAAATCGACTCATATTTCATTTTCTCGCTTTGTTATGTAACCCTAAAAAATTGCCTATAATTTAAGTTGAAGACTCGATATTGTAGTAAAGTCCTGTTGAAATCCGATCAGTAGATTCAAAGATTAATGAAGACAAACAAACAGACAAACAAAAATTAAAAACTCATTTTTCGCTTTTGATATCGTGCTAGTAACGATTTATAACATGAAAAATGCAGTTATGTCGAAATCACAGACAGACATACTAATTATATTATATATTAAAGGTGTATGTATTAAAGGCGTTGGCGTGAATCAACACATACAGAGCCATCTAGTTGCCAAGATAGTAATCGATTATTTATTGGATATCGGTTACTCATACAGACTTAATTTGCGTTTTTCTACCACTTCCCAGGTGAAATTTATAAAATGCTGAAATTATATTGGAGGTCATGGATACGCAAACAATATGCTCTTAAAAACAAAATACAAAAATAGATATCCACTCAGTAATAGGGATTTGAATTAATAAAAAAAATAACCTTTAAATGAATTTTATGGCCTTTCCATGCAATGTAAGTAAATTCTAAGAAATGCATATATAACTCTTTTTGTACGGAAAATACGTTTTTAAAAGTTTAAAACAAATCGGCTGATATTTTTTTATTTTTCCATACAAACTATCCCTAAGGAACCCTTTAGTATGGAACCCTAAACAATTGCTTAGTTGTTAAGTTGGACACTTTGCAATATCCTAGTAAAAGTGTTGTTAAAATTCGTTCAGTGGTTTCGGAGATTAGCGGAGACAAACAAACAGACAGACAGACAAAAATTTTAAAAACTCATTTTTCGGTGTTGGTATCGTGCAAGTAACGATTTGCAACTTGAAAAAATCATTTATCTCGAAATCACAGACAAACTCTTCAATTTTATTAATATGTATAGATTAAAGGTGTATGTATTAAAGGCGTTGGCGTGAATCAACACATACAGAGCCATCTAGTTGCCAAGATAGTAATCGATTATTTATTGGATATCCGTTACTCATACAGACTTAATTTGCGTTTTTCTACCACTTCCCAGGTGAAATTTATAAAATGCTGAAATTATATTGGAGGTCATGGATACGCAAACAATATGCTCTTAAAAACAAAATACAAAAATAGATATCCACTCAGTAATAGGGATTTGAATTAATAAAAAAAATAACCTTTAAATGAATTTTATGGCCTTTCCATGCAATGTAAGTAAATTCTAAGAAATGCATATATAACTCTTTTTGTACGGAAAATACGTTTTTAAAAGTTTAAAACAAATCGGCTGATATTTTTTTATTTTTCCATACAAACTATCCCTAAGGAACCCTTTAGTATGGAACCCTAAACAATTGCTTAGTTGTTAAGTTGGACACTTTGCAATATCCTAGTAAAAGTGTTGTTAAAATTCGTTCAGTGGTTTCGGAGATTAGCGGAGACAAACAAACAGACAGACAGACAAAAATTTTAAAAACTCATTTTTCGGTGTTGGTATCGTGCAAGTAACGATTTGCAACTTGAAAAAATCATTTATCTCGAAATCACAGACAAACTCTTCAATTTTATTAATATGTATAGATATAGATAGATTATACTAAGTTAGTTTCTGTTAAGTACATGTGTATATACACATGTACATACATATGTGTGCGGGTCTGCGACCATCATCTTGAGTTTACCTTGACAACGAATATACAGTGCGTTGGTAACCAGCTTGCGTTTCACTTCTTCCGATATCTATTATATCTGCATATTTAACAGTTTCCGCCCGCGAATTTTCGAGCGGAAGTCCAGTTTAATAAAACGTAATTATAAACCATAAATATAATCCCAGGAGAAAATATTATCATACATATTATTTCACATTTAGTATAATGATAGCAAGTAGAAATTACGAAGGTTTTCTATTTAAAAATATGCCAACCAACTATGGAATGCTTCACTGCACGTGGCTGGTTTTTCACAGCTTTTACTTGACCTTAAATATAATAGTTAAAAAACATTTTTAAAATAAGCAAAAAATATTTTATGAAATTAATATTTACTAAAGGTATGTTAAAACTGAACGTCTGGAGTACTGAGGGTCTAGTTAAACATTAGAAATATTAGAATGCAAATATTCAACGTATTGGGAATTTACCATAAGTTATGTACAGTATACAGGTGTCCAAAAATAGTAAAGCAACAACCCATAATTGTCCCACTGCTGGGCTCGGGGTTTCCTCTCACAATGTGAGGGGAACAGGCCATAGTCTTCCACGCTGGCCAAGTGCGGATTGGTAGACTTCACACACCTTTGAGAACATTATGGAGAACTCTCCGGTGTGCAGGTTTTCTCACGATGTTTTCCTTCACCTAAGCAAGTGATAATTGTAATACGCACATAATATTTGAAAATTAGAGGTGCGTGCCAGGATTTGAACTCGAGCCCCTGCGTTCGGGAGACCAACGTTCTAACCGCTAGGCTAGTAAAAGTGTCACCGTTTTCGAAGATTTTTACCTTTGTTCAACTTTTCTGAAATTCGGCACATTCACCCTATTTTTTATTGCAGAGTCCACTAATGACCAGAGATTTCGATAATTTGTTTTCAAGTACTCTGAGATGAGTAGTTCTACAATACGAGTATGTAATTTAATGTCAATCTATCAGGAAACCCTGAGAAAAAAAGCATCTACCTATTGTGTTAATATTTGAGCTCAATCTGTTAAAAACTTTCTGAGTTCTTGAAGCAGTCCCGGATTTGTCAGTAGGCCGTATAGGCCGCGGCCTAGGGGCGGCAGCGTCCTAGGGGCGGCAGATTTCAGAATATGATATTATAGATGATTTTGCTATTAAAAAGTGCCGTAAAAACTTGTAAAATAATTCTTGTTTTTTTACGCACTTTCTTAGTGACTAATTCAGTGCCTTCCGTACTATGAATGGACAATTATTATTTTAGAAAGGAAAATAAATCGGAGGCGGAAATAAATTGGTCTACACTGATAAAAAATAATAAATCTGGCATTGTCTTGAAGCATATACGAACCAATTCAACATTTTTATAATTATGTATGTATGTAATTTTGCAGATTAAGGCTTCCCTCAGCAGTAAAAGATGCTACATACAGAATCTTATTTGTTTTATTAGTATAGATATTGTTCAAGGCTCCTTCCTATTATATTTATTTTTATTCTGTGGATTTAAACTCATTGTTATGTGCATGCGTATAAAATCAGAGAGTACACCATGGTATGATTTATATGTAAAGTGGTGCGAATTACATAAATAAAGTAATTGCGTAGTAACAATGACACATTGTTATATTATACTAATTACTCCTGCGCAAATTGATCCTATTACAGTGTAGCACTATTATTGTATGACGTGAATTGTATATATATGTACCATAAGTAACATAAAACTCAAAATCAATTTTTCTCACCATTGTTTGATATTATTATATTATTTGCTACAGTCTTTAGAGCGTTAGCTGTTAGAAAATATTATTTTGGGAAACATTTACTTCTAAAGGGTGGCGCAAATGTTCTTTGACTGTAATTTTTTTAATAAATAAAAAAGTTTAAATTTGGTATTGGATCGTGTTTATTTGATGTCTTATTTTTTTCATTGAGTAGAAAAAATGA
Source organism: Thymelicus lineola (assembly GCA_963932265.1). NCBI lineage: Eukaryota > Metazoa > Arthropoda > Insecta > Lepidoptera > Hesperiidae > Thymelicus > Thymelicus lineola. The sequence goes on along the minus strand of OZ010700.1, from coordinate 6,527,841 downwards.
TATATCTATACTAATATTATAAAGAGGAACGATTTGATTGTTTGTTTGCATTGAATAGGCTCCGAAACTACTGAACCGGTTTGAAAAAATCTTTCATTGTTGGGAAGCTACACTATAGGCGGGTGACATAGGCTATTTTCAAAAAAATTAGGGATCCTTAATAAAACTCCAATAATGTAACCCAAGGTGTAAAAAAATAAGAAAACCGAAGCAAAGCGAGGGCGGTAACTCGTATCAATAAAGTGTTTGCCGCTAGAATCGATGACCATACGGGCCCAATTTTTCCGGCGATAGGTTCCCGAATTTACGAGTATGATGGACATTTGAAGGCTACAAGAGTCTGAGGCTTGTTGATATAGACACGTGACTTCAAGAAACCCCACCAAAACCCAAGAGAAGTCTAGAACCGTTAAATTGATCTTGCCTAGCCGGCAAATCACTGAAATGAAAGGTTTAATTCTGATCATTCCGCGTTATTGAGAAATATAGCGATTCATGTCATAATAAAGTGTATTTTGTATCTAGGTATTTATTTCCCAAATGTCACAGCAGAATTGATTCTTAGCGCCGTTTCCGATAGGATGTTTTGCATCAAACCTGTATAACAAAATACTGTATGAATTATTTATATTTGTTTAATCCTTTGTTAAAAAGTGTAGTATATTTTTATGATCACTTTATGATATTTAATCACAAAATCTTTATATTTTCGAGATAAGGTGGGTGGATCATGAAAGGCCGTGCTCCTTGTAAGGCCATTCATTTAAAAGTCGTAGTTGTTGCCATAAAATGACAATAAAATTTCTTTCCACTTACACTTACTTCCATCGAATTCAAGTACACAGACGCGGCGGCGAGTCCCTTGCGCCGCTATTTTGTCAATGCGGACCCTCTCTTTGTTGACATCGATCATCGATGTTAAAATTGTAATAATTATGTGCTCTGAGTAAAATGTAAATTTTCAAGTAAATAAACCATTTTTTTACTCTAAATTAATAATATAAGGATTTGCTACGGTACTAAAGAAAAAAATATTAGTTTATTTCCATTTTAATTAAAATATTGGTAGTTTTCCTAGGAAAGCCAATGGTTCCTTGTAAGGCCAATCATAAAGTTGACAGTTGGCCTTGCCAGGGCACAAAGGTCTTCCTATGAACATCTAGAAATTATGAAAATATTAATACTTAGTTTTTACTTGTAAATACATTATCTGGAAAGCTAAAATAATGTGCAAGTTAATATACCTAATAGCTACCAATTAGGTAAAGGAGCCCAATTCCGAGGTGTTCCAACATTTTGCATTTTAATCAGTTTTATATTTAATTTCCTCAATAATTTTAGATGTTCATTTTCGAACATTATTTATTTTCGTATTTTATTTATAGTTTATTAACATTTTAATTATGGGATGTAGGCACTTCACCAATGGAAGTTTGGAATGGTCATGGACTCAAGTTTAGGTATACCAGTTCTGCGGATATTCCAAGATAGCGCGTTTCCATTTGGATTCCTTTTGAACCGTATCAAACATTATTTTCTCGCACACTATTTTCGACCTTTCAATAGATCTCAATTAGATCGTCTGCCAAATCAGTCCAGCTTTTAAAGATTGCACCGCACTGCACGTGCCTGTATAAGTGTACATAGCAAATTATCTTGTTTGAGACTGAATTAAATCGTAGGTATGTTTATTGTGTATGTTTCCACAGGGGCTAACTGAACATTTTTTATTTCGAAGCTGCGCTCTACTGTTTTATATACAAACATTGAATTAAATTCATATAAATACTTACAAGTGGGCCTACCAGATGTTAGAACCACGTGGTAGTTGATCTCTTAGTGAATTTATTTAGACAACAGCGCCATCAGATATCAGATGCAAAGCTATCCTATCTCTCAAGCGTAAACCAAGCAAGTGATTATTATATCTTAATTCACATAATAATATTTTCATTGAAATCGATTAAAAGATTAAGATATTTAACACTGAGTGCCGTTTGTTACAATACAGACATGGAAAGGACTCAACAAAGCTAGGAAAAAATAAACATCGGTTAGGTACAATAAGTTCTACTACTTCCCGCTAGATGGCAATCATCAACAACCATTTCAAATAATACAATCGTTTGAGTAGACGCGACAGTCAATAGAATAAATAAAAATAAAACTAATAATTAATTTTAACTGCCAGAAAATAAAGTAAAATAGTAAAAAAATTAAACTGGTGCAGCTGAAAAATGTTTTAAGCACTTCCTTTCATGAGGGGCACGTTGTGCTATGCCCTGTTGTCGTTGATATTAGATTTACTGTGCGGGATTCTGAATTTATTATTGCTAACTAAAATTCCTGTATTTTCTAAATTTTTTACACCACGTCTGCTTTCTAATTTTAATTGCCTTTCCATGCGCCTGTTCCAAATATATTAAGAATAAATTTTTAGACTAGAAATCTTACCAGCATATTATGGGATTTGAATTACTTCATAACTACTTATCTTAGTCATGAAATATATATGACCCGCATTTGGACCTACCTACTAGATATAAATAAACATTACGGATGTATTTTAGCTGGTGTATTCCTAATGATAATAACCTTTTGTCTGTTCCGTGATAATATCGCATGCATTGCATATACCTACTCGTAGGTATTGCATGATTATTTACGACTCGTCGTACCTATTTCGGGTGAGGGCTTGAGAGGGCTTTCTTTCTTTCTTGTTTCTTCTTTTTTGGTCAGCAATGCATCAGTGATGACTCCAGTGATTGAGTCACGAACATCCAAATCTTTACCACCAGAACATCAGATGTTCTGTCTGCTGATTCATTAGTAGGTAAGTATGCTGAATTGGTAAAGACTATTCTAAACTTATGTATGAAATTTATTGGATAATTTATTGGATTTACTCGATAATAATAATATGTCAACGAATCTTTAAAATTTTCAGTTATGTAATATTATATAATAATAATTGTAATTGTAATATTATAGTATATTAAAATAAAGTTAGATAAGTATTGAAACATGTAATTTATAATTATGTATGTATACATTTTACTATTATTATTATGTATTATTACAGCGTATTTTCCCGTCCAATTTATTATTGTTACCGCCTATCACACCTTCTCACCTACACCATGGGTTGACTGGGAGAGAATGCCCCATGGCATTAAGTCCGCCCTTTGTAAGCCTAGCTTGTAGGTTTTACAATAAAGATTATAAATAAATAAATAAATAAATAATTTCCATAATTGGTATGTTATAGGTAGGTGGCAAAGGTCACTAAAGTCATTACCGACAAATTATTCTTTAATGCAGCTTGGCATCTTCAAAATATTTTTTACAGACCTTGACTTATAAGCGGATTTTGTCTCATGCGTTATGATACAAGTTTTTAATTTGTATTCTACATAGGAAAAAAAAGTTTAATATTATTGCTCTCGAGATGTTTTTGGTGACATATTGTCCATGTCCAAGGCGAAGGCTTATGTATGCTGGGAATGAAACACATCTCTTTCTCCCCTACTGGACCCTTCACTGTACAGTAACGTAAAGGCGAGGAAGAAGAAGAAGGAACATTTGTTCATACTTCTTAGTACTACGAATACAGAGAATGTATTATAATATCGTATTAACATCGTTTAATGTTGCAGTTGCAGGGTACCCTACCAGTTGTATAAAAGGGGCCGTACTCTGAACATGCCATTCGAAGTTTAAAGCCTATGTTTAAAGCCAAATGCGCGTCAGGCCAACTGCCGGCCACGTAGGGTTCTGTAGTTGTAAATTCACCGACTATTACTCATTAACTACTTAAGCTACTCTATTCGTGATAATTTTCTCTCTTAATATTAATTCACTTACCATTTGGCCGGTCGTAGAGAACGGTTCCTCCGCACTAGGAACTGTTATTCGTTGGCTCGATAACCCAAGCTACACGCCCACACTATGTCTGAAATTGGTGCTGATAAGACCAACAACCAATCCGATATATTTATATATTAACTCTAACCAAAATTAGTACTTTAAAGCCAAAAATAAACCGACCTCTGAATTGAAAAATAGTAGTTGCGGACCCATATAATATTTTTGAAAGAAAAAAAGAAGAGCAAAAAAATTTATCCCCAACCTGTAGGTGTCTATATATATAGCAGTGATAGCCTAGAGGTAGAACGTTGGTCTCCCGAACGCGGGGGCCCGGGTTCAAATCCTGGCACGCACCTCTAATTTCCAAATATTATGTGCGTATTACAAGTTAATTATCACTTGCTACGGTGAAGGAAAACATCGTGAGGAAACCTGCACACCTGAGAGTTCTCCATAATGTTCTCAAAGGTGTGTGAAGTCTACCAATCCGCACTTGGCCAGCGCGGTAGACTATGGCCTGTACCCCTCACATTGCAGGAGGAGACCCCGAGCCCAGCAGTGGGACAATTATGGGTTGTTGCTTTGCTTTTTGCTTTGCTTTGCTGTAGGTGTCTACGAATTTGCTTTCAGCTTTCTAGTAGACATTGATGTAGGTAGTAGATTTTAACGGAACCCTAAAAATGGACGTTAGCACTAATGGGCCGCGTGATGTCACCGTTGTATATACGCCAAGTCTGGGATATCATGGACAATTAAGTTGCCGGTAAGAAGTAAGCGGTCAAACAGCTTCTCAAAGCATCTAATAAAAAGTACATAGTAGCAGGATATAATAATATTATTCATAATTAAAATTAATATCGTATATGATGTACGAAGGAACTGAATATGTCAAGGAACGAGATTTGAGCGTGAGTAGGTGTAAACATGAAATAAAAATTTGTAAAACTCGCTGATGATTAGGTAAAGAATTCATATTATTATTATCTTGTTTTACTAATATAAGACACGAAGTTTTTTTAATAAGTAGGTACAAATAACCCACAAATTACCCGACTACATCACGAACATCGGCTCAGCCTTGCTCAATGACATCAACACACTGAAGGCATAAAAATAAATCGGGAAACCGCATTATTTCTGCCTCGTCCAACACTGTGGTGGACGGGAAAATACCGACTACCAGACCTCATTAAACTGAATAATATATAAAAAATCATACCGTCATACCAACAGATACACATCAACATCTTATAAAACACCTTCGTCAGATATTCATCAGGATGGATCACAAGGGAAGTTGGCCTGGTGCCTGATTAAAGGAGGAAATTACAATAACATTATGAATTTTTTTCAAATGGGAAAAGTTCAACACCCGAGAGTCAGTACAAAACGCTTTCGCTGATTTCATCGCCTCGCATCCGGCCGACTTACAGGGAAAGGTATAAACAAACTGCCATCAAAATGGCAAAATTGTATAGATAACACAGGCCGAAAAAATTAAACGAACACTCTTACCCAGAAACCAGACTATAAAAGACCCCGCACTAATTGTATGGAAATTGTGTTTCAGCGGATTAGTCTTAATTTTTGGTATGTTGTAGTCCTAACCGTACTGATTAAAAGTCCCAATGGGCACGACCCCCCCAAATGCGTATTTTTTCCTTCAGGGGGCACTTGCCAATATGGGGGGTAGTGCCCATTGGGACTCTTGTTTAGCATGATTAGGACCACAACATACTAAAAATTCATAATGATTCCGCTGAAATCGAATAAATAGACTTTGGGGGGAAAGTGCCCCCTGGAGGACAAAATACGTATTTGGGGGGGGTCATGCCCATTGGGACTTTTGATCAGTACGGTTAGGGCTACAACATACCAAAAATTCAGATCAATCCGCTGAAACACAATTTCCATACAATTAGTGCGGGGTCCTTTCAGAAGTATTTTGATGCGCTGAATCTGAATCTGAAAATGAGCAAAAATGGTGTTTTTTCTCTTTCAGGTTAAGATATCTCAAAATCCTGACGTGGCAATTCTGCGGTCAGATTCAGAAATGTATATGTCTGGTATCTGGGTAAATAATTTGACGGCCTGTGTAATTTAGGCCCATACTTAGCTAAAATAAAAAAAATGCAATTTTTTTTTTTATTTTAAGATTTTCATACAAATCTCCAATTTCATACGTAAAGACAAATACTTAATAGTAGGTATCTAGATATGTAAGGCGCGGGCCACACAGAACAGACGTAAGACACGGACCCGTCGCGGCGCCCGTTTAATCTACTTTCATACAAAATGTATGCAGCCGTCGCGACGTAAAACATACAGAAAAGACGGGACGCCCGACACGACGTTTTCTCGTCGGCGCCCTATTGCAAAACATACAGAAAGGACAGGACGCGGGCGTGCGTAGGCGCCAGCGGGGGAGCGGAAAGGACGCGGAGAGCAGGTTCTAATTATTATAGTGGCCGGGAAAAGCCCAGTGTGCACCGACCGTCACGCCCGTTCCTTGTCTTTTCTATATGTTTTAAAAAGTCGTGACGGCGCCCTGTCTGCGACGGGTCCGAGCCCCGTCTTCGTCTTACGTCTTTTCTGTGTGGCCGGCGCCTAAGACAGCCTTCATCTATGGCCTAATTTAATCCTACACTAATCAGCTCTCCACATCTTAAGGTTGTCTGGAAGAGATCGCTGTGTAGCGATGAGACCGCCTTTTTTACCTCATTATGTCTACTTCTAGATTACCGTTGTATTATTTTATTGGTGTACAATAAATAAATAAATCAAAAATCTAATCTTTGAAAAAACTGGTCCACCAGATAGTCACCATCACTTTCGTATGAGTAATCTTTTTTTACCGCACTAATTAGGTGCTGTACCCAGGCCCAACCAATGACGAACGCTAACGGTTGTCGTACAAGATCTACTTTTTATCGCAGGTTACTATTCGATTTAGAATTCTATGCCAATTCAGTAGTGCTATGCATGCGTCGACCTAGCACCCACTTATCTAGATTTTTATCTCTCCGATTTGACGCAAGTATATCAATGTTATTTTGACACTAGCTCCAAAACCCGCAACAAGCCCAGCCGTAGATTGAGTTGAATCAACTTCCACAAAAGCCTTCAATCCGCTGTTGTCGACAATGGTTACCAGCCGACCGCGAGGCTCGTTCTTCAACTCAAAATTTCCAGCAATAAATGAACCGTGTTTATACAAGCAGTGTTATGCCCATTCACGTCGTTAATGTTTCGTGTTCTGAAAATACTGGTTATAAAATCTCCAGTTTCATAGGTAGGTACAGATTTATTATTTTACATATTTCAGTATTTATTAGAATCACTTAAAACTAATAAAAGTAAACATAACACACTACCATGCACTTGACACACACACGTATAATGTGTTACACACATTACACAAAATGATACTCAAAAATATCAATGTGTGTTACATCTTTGACAGTAGGTACGGTCGAATTTTGATCGCAGAGCTGGTTTCTACTTTCTAGTTTCTAGTATTTACTATAATAGGCTGCACTAAAAAAGCGGTCCAAAAACAAAGTAAAGGATGACCAGTCAACAGGCTTACACCATAATTTTTAAATTTCTATTACATAAAAGGAAAATTCAGAGGTATTTAAAATATACTTAATTTAGACTTGGCTATTAAGATAGAGAAATTAGATTCGTTATAAAGCGTTACTCTTTATATTTTTGTAGAATTCTATCGTTATTCTACCCACAGCGTCTAA